>APFE030500131.1:92071-122809 GCA_000404065.3 Pinus taeda | reverse complement strand
GTGTTCTGAAGCAAAATAAAAAATTATAAAGTCTTTTTGAAAATCGGGACTTATAAAGGCTAGAGTTTTGGTTAAGGCTTCCTTGATAGATTCAAAGGATTGTTTTGCCTCCACTGTCCATTTAAGTGTTGAGTCCTTTCTTAACATGTTATTTAGTTCTCTAATTAATTCTGCTAAATTTGAAATGAATCTCCTAAGAAAATTTATCTTGCCTATAAATGACTGTAACTCTTTAATTTTTCTAGGATGGGTGATTGTCAAAATGGCCTCTATTCTAGTAGGATCTATTCTAATTCCATCTTTGGAAATTATATGTCATAACATTTTACCCTCTTCTAAACCAAAGAGTGTCTTTTTGGGATTTAAAGAAATCCCAAATTTCCTACATTTGATGAAAACTCTTCTCAAGTGATCTAGGTGTTCATTATCAGATTTAGAAACGACAGTGATGTCATCTTGGTATACCACTAGGAAGTCATGGATCTCCTTGGCAAAAGCTATATCCATAGCTCTTTGAAATGTTGCTCCTGCATTCATTAATCAAAAAGACATTTTCAAATACATGAAGGTACCCCAAGGAATAGTAAATGTATTTTTGGCTTGGTCCTCTGGTTGAACTAAGATTTGATTATATCTAGAAAATCCATAAAGCAGTGAAATTCTGGATGAGCCTACTACCCTCTGAAGAATATGGTCCATTTTTGGTAGAGGATAGTTGTCTTTTAATGAGACCTTGTTTAAATTTATGAAATCAAAGCAAAGTCTCATTTATCCAGTCTTTTTTCCAGTAGTGACTAAGTTTGAAATCCAATCTGAATATCTAATGGGAGCTATGATTTGCGCATTATACATTCTTTAACTTCTTTCTCAATAGATGGCATAAGAACTAGATTAATTCTCCTAACTTTCTGTTTGAAAGGTTTATGATCTTCTTTGAGATGTATTTTGTGTTGAATTATGTTGGTGTCATAAGACTTCAAGTCTTCATAACTCCAAGCGAAAACATCTTGGAATTCTTTAAACAAATTTATGTATTTAACCTTTTCCTTTGGAGGTAAGGCTTTTGATATTTTAATGAGTTTTGGTTTTTCCCTAGTTCCTTTGTTACATTCTTCTATGTATGCTCTTAAAGGTTCCATTTTTAGTTTTCTAGCTACATCGTTTGAGTCAAACAAATCTTATAATGGGACTAATCCCTTAGGCAAAAAATTATTTTTAAGGTTCATAATTTCAGGATGATCATTCATTATCTCTTCTATCTCTACATTTTCTAAGCTATCTACTTCTACTTTAGTGAATTTAGTGGGTTTACCTATATCTAACATGTTTACATATATGCCACTATCTATGTCACTATCTATGTTATTTTCTAATGTATAGTCTGTATCTATTTTACACTTTTGAAACTCACCTTTAGCATTCATGAAATCATAAATCTGAGAATCCTGGGAGAAAATCTACCAATACTTCAAGTTGTCTGGTAGAACATGCCTATGTCTCACTTCTGCAGTGTACTGATGGTTGGGTTGAAAGGGAAATTTGCAGGTACTAGCAAAAGTGGCAAGACTATGGGCTTGCATATTTTGTTTTCTAGGAATGGTAGCAAAGTTTGTTTCCAAGAGGTCTTTAATCAAATCTAGGAAAGTCTCCCTGTATTGACTAAGTTTGGGATTATTTACAAAGTATTCACCATTAATTTGTTTAATAATCAATTATGTGTCTCCAAGTATTGAAACTCTCTTGGCTCCAAGTTTTCTAACCATTTGTAGTCCTAAGATGAGAGCTTCATACTCTGCCATGTTGTTTGTACACTTGAAGTTTAATCTAAATGCATGTCCCTCAGAACAATTATTCTCCATATTATGGATCCACACTCCTGCACCAGCCCCTAACCTATTCACAGATCCATCAAAATCTAGATGCCATAGGGACTCATGAAAAATGTTCTCACTAACAGCTGTTTTGTATTTTAGTTCTTCAGCTGTGATTTGATTATTGTCATGTTCTGGATTGTACAAGATGAAAGAGTCCATATCAGAATGCATGGAGTATATGGGAAAGTTTTGTTGATTTTCAGCACTACTCACCATGTATTTCATCAAGGTCTCTCAATATAGTTTCCTTTGTTGGCCAAAAACAAATATGGTGGAATAAGACATATCTAACTACAAGGATCCTTGCAATTTTTCTCCCCATGAGTGAGATAACAACATTCCATATCTAGGAGGGATGTCTACAAATATCATGTCCATTACAATACTCTTTGTTGGGCATTGGACTAGAGTTACACATAAGTCCTTGATCAAAACAAGGCATTTAAATTGGCTAGAATCAAAGGAAAACAAGTCCTTATATGGTCTAGTGATGTGTAAGTTCAGTCTCTCCATGATTGCTTTTGGCATCAAATTATGGGATGCCCCTGAGTCTAACATAGCATAATGTAATATTTTGTCATGAATGTTTAGGCTAATGTAGAAAGGAGGGATTCCCCCTTGCTAATGAGTACCATTCACCTCAGGGCCAAACAGTAATTCAGATTCATCATTATTCAAATTGACAACATCTTCTCCATCTCCTATATTTAAAGTTTCAGTTATCTTTGATCTATAGGATTCATTCTTTACTAGTTCGATCAAAGGAATTGATATCTTTAATTTTTCTATTTCAATTTTGATGTTGAAAGGGAGCTGAGCTTTGTTTGTTTGGATGAGATCTTCCTTAACAAATGCAGTCTGTGTGTTTTTATCTTGTTTTTCAATACTAGGAATTTCAGTCTGTGTTTCAACTGGTTTCCCTTGATTTCTCTTGTTTGTATTGATTTTAGTAATTGTTTCAGTTTGAGTTTTAGTGGAGGTTATACCAAAAATTTTTGGGGTAGAAATTTTTGGTGTTCCCTTAGGGAGGATTTGTAAGACTTTGGTAACAGGGGATTCTGTTATTTTCTTCGTCTGGGTCTGGATTGATCTCTTAATGGGAGCTTCATTGTTCTTTTTACTTCTTAAGCTATATTATTTGAGTACCTCATATATAGCTTACTCATATCCTTGTTTAAAGTCAAAGGATTCACCGGATTCTAACTGCAACTGTTGCAGCATGTACAACTCTTGTTCTTCTTGAGTAAGAAAAACAACATCTTCATTTTTTATTCCTAGTAAGTTTATCTGGATGTCATCCTCTCCTTCTTGGCTCTGTGAACCCTCAACATAGTTCTCTTGGAAGGGGGGTCTAATTTGTTAATCTAGTATAGCATTCTTTCTAGTGTGTTGATGGGCTGGAATTTATCACCAATAGTCAAGGGGATCTCTCCGATGTAGGTTCCCAACTAGAGCCTACATTGAGTTTGTTGGAGATAAATTCCAGCCCATCAACAGATTTGGTGCTAGAAGGAGGACCATGGCAAGTACTGAAATCCCTCCTCACATAGAGACTTCCCATCAAGGAAGTAATCAACCTTGGCCTCCCATGCCCCCTAAGGTACAGTATAATCCTCCTTTCGAGCCACCCTTCACAAAACCGCTCCAGGAAGAACCTCATATCCCCCTCCTTAAAGACACCCCTGGAGGAGAGGAACTTCCCATGTACGAAGTCACTAATGAACAACTCAGGGCTTTACACCCTATCACACGTCAATTCGCTAGGGGTTTAAGATGTATCCCCGCCACTAGCTCCCTAGCCAACTCTCGCACCTCCAACCTTCAACATATGCATCAAGGCGTCCTAGTTAACTCCATATTGCAGTTAATTGGCTTAGCCCTGGACGACTACCCGGACACTGTCAAAAGACTATTTATCAAAGGGTTGGAAAGCCATCCTGAAGATGAAGAAAGGGAGCCTAAGAATACCTTTACAAGCAAGAACAATTGGATGCATAGAGAGGAAGTGCATAGGAACAACCAATGAATCACTGAGGAAACCCCTGCCAACAATCAACCTCTCAATGAGGGAACTCATGGGATTTTGGGACAAGGAGCCGGGGACTACCTTAGAGACTGCATAAACTTCTACAACAATCAACGTCTCCTTATAAACCTAAGAGGCAACCGGAATGTGAGAAACATGAGAGACCTAGGAAATCTTAGAGTGCCGAGAAGAGAATCCAAATGCCCCCTTCGCACCAACGGCAGGTCAGGTACAAACAACGAATCAGAAGGCAATGATCGCCACCTCCTTTTCAACCCTAGAGAAAACCGTTGTCCCCCGCCACTGGATTGGATGGCGCAATCCCTGTTAAACCTTAGAGGCCTCCTTCATGATATGCCCTAACATTCTGAGAAGCACCTCCCAAAGTTCAACCCAGAGAAAGGGATCTCAGCTGATGACCACATTAATAATTTCTACTTAGATTTTCAAATGATGAAGGTCTAGTTCGATGACGTAGCATGCCGCTTATTCCTACATGCCCTTGAAAATAAAGTGGCCACTTGGTATTGGGCGCTACTCATCGCCTCCATCCGAACATGGGACGAGTTCCGAAAATCCTTTCTCGATAAATTTTTAGAAGATAAGACACCTTCCACGCTCCTCACTGAGCTCAGCACGCTGAAATGCCATAAGAAGGAGAAGGTAAAATATTTTAATCAACGTGTCACCACTATTCTGAATAAGTTCCCCATGGATGTAGTCCTTGATGATTCCATCACGATTGATTATTACACAAGGGCCCTGCCACGGGACATTGCCATATTCATTAAGTGTGAAGCAAAGCCCACTTTGGTAGAGAATTTTTCCAGGGTGCTCAAGGTCGAAAAGTATCTTCTTTCGATCAACACCTTGGAGCATGAGTCAAGAGAAGACCCAAAGTCCTCCGGTAAGAAAAACCAGGCTTCCTCAAGTAAAACGGCTGATAAAGACAAAAACCCCTTCGATTTCGAAGGACTAACCAAATTGCTAAAACATCTAACCAACGAAGTATCTAAGCTAAAGCGAAGAACCAGTAATGCTCCGGGAGGGTCCAATCCCACTAAGCCCTTTTACCAGAAGACCAATAATTTCCCCCCCAAGGTTTCACAAAACCCTAGCTCAACCTTCAATGTAGAAGAGTTAGGCAAAGATAAATTTTGCACTTTCCATCAAGCTTCACACTCCGAGAAAACCTGCCCACAATGGCTTCATAATATGACCGTTGTTGTCACCCAATTGTTAGAAGACCAGACCATCGAGGAAGCAGAAGAGGAAACAAATGAATCGGGAGAAGATGATTCCCCCCGGTGAGGATTCCCCATCCACTGTGTTAACTTTCGAGATCCTTCGGGGAGGAGACGTGCGCACTACATCCAAGAATTGTTCATTTATGTAATGTAAAGGAGGTTGCCCCCTCGAAGAGGCTGAATTCTAAGTCGTTGATCTATCTTTTCTATCTTTTCTTGAGCTGGTTTCATAACATAAAGGCACAGTAGCGGACCCTTCCCTAGAAGACAAGAATAAGGTTTTGTTGTGTAGGATCTTGCCCCCGACCAATACCAGTCAACCGTTTTCCTCCTCACCCCAGAGGAATAGATGATCTATACCCGAACAAATCACCCACCAACGTGAAAAAGAAATCCTCCACACCCAGTGATCCATTCAAAGGTGTTACTACTAAGACTATCGTGGAAACACCACGCATAATGCCAGAATATTTACCCACGGAGTTAGATTACAATATCATAGAATATTTAAAGAATACGTGAGCTAACATCTCATTATTCAAGTTGTGCAAATTGACAGCTCAGCGTGAGCTAATAGCCAAAGCCTTCGCTTTCTCCCCTACCCCTGTTAAACCCACCGCGTCAAGCAAGGGAAATCCCATAGGCTGATCCCCAACTGTGGTCGACCTCTAAGCTATAGTAAACATCGACAACACCAACTCGAGAGGCTCAACTCCCCCATTCCTCTTAACCTTTGAAATGTTTAATTTCAACGTCCATAACTGCCTCGTTGGCTTCGGCGCATCAACCAACGTTATGCCCTGGTTGGTATGCAAGAAACTAAATATTCAACCAGAGAAAACAGATGCCAAAATTATCCAACTCGACAGGTCTCAAGTCCCATCCATAGGAGAATTAAATAATGTCATCATTCAGTTATCTTTTGATTCTCGAGTGCACCAGTGCATTGACATAATTGTCGTAGACATCCAAAAATCTTACGGTCTTCTTCTCAGTAGAGATTGGTCTTACAAGTTGCACGGCTACTTTGCCGCATATTGGTCTCACTTATGGCCGCCTTACAAATGAAGGAATAACCAGATCAGGGTAAATAGTGAGCCTTGTATGAAACATACTATTACCAACCTTGAAAGCTCTAATGAACCAATCAATTATGCACAACAAGATCTACGAGTATGCCTCCTCAAATCTTCATTCGGGTGCTATCAGCCTCAAACCTCAACCATTTCCCCGGATGCCCAGATTGATATCCCCTTGCAAACCCCAAATTGTGATGACACAATTTTTTCCTTAAACTTACATATGTCAAGTTTACCTTCCCCCAACACAGAGACGTGGACGTTGTACTATGAGGGTTCAAAAACCCACGATGGAGCAAGGGTTGGATGTGTTCTGATAAATCCCAAAGGAGATAGATTTTTGATATCTTGCAGGTTAGAATCCAATGTACCAACAACACTGCCGAATACGAGGCATTGGTGCTCGACCTAAGAAAGGCTATCAATTTAAGAGTAGACTACCTAAAAGTCATTGGGGATTCGGAAATCATTATGCGATAGGTACGCAATAGCATCCATTGTTTGTCTCCACATCTAAAGAAATACCAGCAAGAGGTATGGCGTCTCATAAATTCTTTTAAAGTTTTCAATATCATGTCTATTCCTAGGTTTAACAATGCTACTACCGATACTCTAGCTAATGCTGCAGCTAGGTTCACACCCCTTACAGATGGTTTTTCTATTGAAATTATGTATAAACCAGTGGTACCAGACAACGTAACTAACTTGCACGTGTTCAATGATGACCAAAAGATTCTAGAATTCATGGCAAACGCGGAAGTATTCAAAGACGTGGCTATCAATGAAGAGGAACATGATAAATCATTACAAGAAGAGGTGGATTCTCAGAAAGGAAATACCTTATCGAGAGGCGTGGTGTCATTGGAAAAATTGTTAGATTAACATAATCATTTCAGAGGCCTGTCAAATGGAAAGACGCATAGTTCCACTCTCTTGCATGGGAAAATCAATCTCGAGACCAAGTTTGACGGCAAATATGTTAACTTGGGAACAAAGTGCACGCTAGAAGAAAGATAAGCTTCCATCAATTTTTTCGAAAGTACCACGATGTCTTTGCTTGGACTTATGATGCCCTGAAGGCGTATGATACTTGGATTATTCAGCATGTTATTCCTACTAGAGATGGGGTCAAAACATTTCAGCGGAAACTGAGGAAGGTGCATCCCAACTTAGAACCCATCATACAAAAGGAGTTAAAAGAAATTGTTGGATGCCCGCATTATTTTAAAAGTTAGACACTCAACATGGGTATCTAACCTGGTGCCAATAAGGAAAAATCCGGAGAAATATGCTTATGCATCAATTTCAGAAACCTTAATCGGGCGTCGGACAAAGATAACTACCCTATTCCATCCATGGAGAAAATCCTTCAAACCATCTTAGGAGCCAAGGTCTTTTCTCTATTGGATGAATTCTCCTGTTACAATCAGGTCCTATTGTCAGAACCAGATAGGATTAAGATGACATTTCAAATGAAGTGGGGAACATTCACTTTTCGTCATATGCCATTCAGACTTATAAATGTTGGGGAAAATTTCCAGAGAGCTATGGATATCGCTTTTTGAGGGTTAATGGGTCAAAGTGTGGTGGTATACCTAGACAATGTCACTATTTTTTCAAAAAGAAGTGACCATCTCTAGCACTTGAAACAAATTTTTGAAAGATGTCGAAAATATGGGATCTCTCTCAACCCTAAGAAGAGCATATTTGTAGTTTCGGAAGGAAACCTATTGGACCACATCATCACCAAGAAAGGAATCAGCGTCGACCCTGACCGCATGAAAGCCATAGCACAAATCCCTCAGCCAAACAACAAGAAAGGTATGCAATCCTTCCTTAGTAAAATCAATTTCCTACGCAAGTTTATTTCAGATTTTGCACAAATTGCTAAACCTCTACAAAACATGATAAAGAAAGATACGGTTTTGAAATGGGATTAGGTAGAAAAGGAATCTTTTGATCAGATTAAGGAAGCTATCACGGAGGCACCTTCCCTCTCTAGCCTCGATTTTAGCAAAGATATTATCTTGTACACCTTCGCTTCAGATTCATCACTGGTCACGGTCCTTACCCAAAAGGACTGCGATCATGATGAACGTCCCATATCATTCATGAGTACAGGACTTCAAGGGGCAGAGCTAAACTACCCAAACATCGATAAGTAGGCTTATGCTGTCTACAAAGTAGTGAAACACTTCAAGCCCTACATCCTAAAGAATCACATCACCGTGATGGTTCCCCATCCCGCCGTCAGATCCCTCTTTGTACAACAAGAGTTGGGGGAGAGAAGAGCCAACTGGATGACATCCCTCCAATAATATGATTTAGAATTTAAGTCCTCCCACACTGTAAAAGGGCATGGTCTTTGTAAACTGGCCACCAAAGCCACGGATCTGTAGGACATGGAATTTGATCAATTGGCCCAGGAAAAAGAAGGATGGGAGCATAAGATCGAAATGTACCACAACCACAACGAACTCCTTAACTCACACAACTCCTAATCATGGTAGGATGATTTAAAACAATACCTAATATAAGGTTCTTTACCTAAAGCAATGTTTTCTAAATAGAGAAGAGCCATCAGACTTAAAGCTGCCTCATATCAGATGGTCCAGGGGAACCTTTTCAGGAAGCATCACCTTGATGTGTTGCTAAGATGTTTAGAATACAATGAAGCACAACGTGTGCTGAAATATCTACATGACGAACCAGCAGGAGGTCATTATGCGGGGGAGACCATGATGCACAAGGTTATGCAGGCAGGTTTCTACTGGCCCACTCTATTCAAAGATGCTCATGCCTATGTACAAAAGTGTCTGATCTGCGAAAAGCATGCAGGAAGGCAAGCGAGGTCATCTGCTCCCCTGCAACCCATAGTGGTCGAGGAACCTTTTCAACCATGGGGTCTAGACATCATAGGCGAGATCATCCCTAACTCGTCAAAGTAGCATAGGTACATACCCATGACCACCGACTATTTCACCTGATGGGTAGAAGAAATCCCATTATGAAAAGTTAATGACGATGAGGTAATATCTTTTATCAAGCAGTACATCATGACTAGGTTTGGCATTCCAACCTCGTTTTTGATAATGCTACCTAATCATCTTTGAATTATATGATTTCTCTCTAGAAAATAGCATAGTGTTAAAACATTCAGCTAATTACTATCCCCAAGGAAACTCTTGGCAGAATCAACCAACGAGAACCTCATTCGTATTATCAAGAAAACCCTACTCTCGCAGCAGAAGAATTGAAACAATTCCCTCAGTAACGCTCTTTAGGCTGACCGGGTCACTCCCAAAACCTCAATAAGCACATCTCTGTATTTCCTAGTCTATGGGAAAGAAACCATCCTGCTCCCCAATCTGTATCTCCCCACCCTTAGGCTAGCCCAAGAGTTGTAAGGCACCCCTTTCCCAGCTATACAAAGTTGGATCGATACCCTAGAAAGGCTAGAGGAAGAAAGGTTCAAAACTAAGGAGAAGTTCGCCATTCTCCAAGCCCGAATCAAAAGATGGTTTGATAGGAAATCTGCAGGGTCCCACAAATTTGAGGTAGGGGACCTCGTGCTCAAATGAGACCAGGCTCACAAGGACAAAGGTAAATGCACAAAATTTCAAGCTTTACGGGTAGGTCCATTCCATATTGTAGAAAAAGTTGGTCATCACACTTTCAAGTTGCAAACCCTAGGAGGACGAGTGGAACCCCTTCTAGTGAATGGCCACAACCTCAAACACTACTTCACCTAGCAACCTCGGAGTTTCTAGTCCCACCTTGTACTATAGTCTACCATTGCTTTCATAAATAGTTGTCATTTAATGTTGATTAGTTTCAGTTGCTAGTTAATTATTGTCTTGTTGAATAAAGTAGAGATGGTAGGTTAAATTTAAAACAACCCTACACTTTTGATCCCTCAGATGCTCTCCAGATCCGTTAACAAACCAAAGCTTAAGTCATGACAAGAATATAGTAAGAAGGATTGGTAACGATGGGGAACTCGATGGCATACACATGTCTTCATTCGCACCCACGTCAGCCTATCCGCACTGCTCACATGGTCAAAACTCTTGAAGTCATTCTAGCTCACCTGTAGTCCTAGGAATGAAAGAGAAATTGAAGAAACCAGCAATGAGTATACACATATCCTGGGAAAACAATAAGGACACTGAAAATCTAGAAACAACCTCTTTGCAAGTCAAATAAGTTGGGATCCCTCGTCCACCCAGGTTTTAAAGCCTTCATTAAATAAGTGCATATATGCACAGGCAAAATAAGTGCTCATGAGCACCTACACCTTTTCATAATAAGGGCTAAAGGACTGAGAAAAGCTTCCTGCGCAAAGAGGTGAAGCAACGACTCTGCTGGGGTACTAACCAGGCTCGCTGGCAATGGAGCAACATTCGCGATTTCTAGGTAGTGAATCTGCCGGGGTACTGTCCAGGCTCATTGGCAGCGGAGCAACACCAAAGTACCATGACCACTATACCAAGAATACTTTAAAACTCATGTTGTAACTTCAGTTTCCCTTCTTGGACCCAAGGCCGCAGGAGGTAGCACCCTATTGCGTGTGCAAAGGTCATGTCAAGACAGTCGGGACAACTGACCAAGTTCGAAAAAGGGACCCAAAATACCATCAGTGGGAACCACAACCCAATAAAACGATATTTACTCAGTTACCTTATGTGAGGTCCGTAATTGTCAGAGATCTTGGGTTCTTCCAGGGAATTGCCAATTGTTGTAGTTGTTGCAACGAAATCTCCAAGAAATCGGGTAACCATTAAATTTTTGGAGCCCCTACATCAAGCATAAGCTTCAGCTCCATCGGGTCCTGCTTAAAGGTTTGGTAGTGTTGGTAAACCCAAAGAAAATCCAATTTTTTGGGTAAGTCAAGCCAAGTCGCCAGTTCATGAGATAGACCAGGTCGCATAGTTGGAATGCGACTATCGCCTGTACCCATGACCATGACAACCCTTGCGACCATAGCGACTCTCACGTTGCATAGTCACACTTCCAACCGCTCAACTGTCCTGCGACCCCGCAACCTTCCGAGTCGCAAAGTCGCAAAGTCGCCTTAATTTCCGTGAGTCACTTGTGCAATTATGCAACTATGCAACTCCATGACTCACAAGTTCGCAAGGTCGCACCTCCTATTCACACATTCCAACCTGACCTTGTGACTCATGCAACTTCGTGACCTGTAAGTCGCAAGGTCGCAATATCTGCATACCTGACCCTCGCGACCTCTACACGTGCAATGATTTTATAAATAAGAGGGCACGCCTTTCACATTTGGTAAGGCTCTGTTGGTCACACTGGAAGCCAGAAATTCCTCCAACCTGACTTTGTGCACGTGTCCGACTCTGATAAGTAACGGTCCTCCCTCTTGTAATGATTATTTTCTTCCAAATGTCACTAACTGAACCTCCTGACCTCCGACTTACCTCCGGCCCTAGGGTTTAGCCCTTTAATTATCTTTCCTTTCTGTTTGTGCTTCATAAATTACCCTAGCCTTTCCCTGTTCCTCCACTCAGAGTTTCAAGTTTTCCTTGCATTTGATTCCCCTCATTAGATCAAGAACCCAAAGCTCCATCCTTCTAAAAGTGACCCCGGTCTCCTGAAAGTCATTCAAGGCCTTCTCTAAGCCAATCTGAGCCATATTCACGTGCCTCATGGTTGCGATACCCATCCCCTCGTGACTTTGCGACTCTGCAACGTCACGACTCCTCTTTCTCGTGACCTCCTACCATTTGCGACCTCTGACCACCACCTGCTATGCGATTCGTGACTTAATTTTGCGCATCACGAACTTGCGGTCACGCCTGACCCTTGACCTTAGTCGCCAGTCGTATTTTTAACATCAGATATTGTGCGACTCGCTCATCCCCGTGACCCCCCTTTCACTAGCTAAGTTTTCCTTTTATTGTGTTTTTAATTTATTTTCATGCCCTCTCTCTCATTATGGGACTGCATTTTTGACATGCCAGGTGACGTCGAGCTCGAGGGCATATCCATTTCCTCTTTTGAAGACAAGATGGGTCACCCAACTACTAAAATAACTCAAGGCACCTCAGGAAGTTGGGCATGGGAAACCAATCCAGACGAACAACCACCTATCTTTATAGGCATGAATTGCAACATAAATAAAACCACCAAGCTCTCTTGGTATGAGATCTACGAATAGTTCTCTAAGAGGGATATTCCATAAGCACAAGAGGATTTCCAAGTATATATCAATGTTAAAAGGCCAAGATTACATAAATTAGCGGCTCATCCACCAGTATTCTCGTGCACCGAGATCATCGAATGGGTCATGCAGTGTATAAGCACAAATGACTGGATGATTAGGGGTCATGATGGAGCACCTACAACCACCATTGCTTCGACAAACATCAGTGCCTACTACAAATTTCCTGAGAAGCAACAGATTTTTAACACCAAGTGGCTCGCTGGATTCACTACCCCAATGAAAGACATATTGAGGGATTGGTGGCAAGAACCTGCGAAATTCCGAGTTAGGACATAAAAGGCCTACTAGACAAAAGCGATACATAAAGTATATCAATTAATTGCTGCAATGATGTGCCGGCTATATGGAAAGCCAGATTGTGATGTGTTTTATGGCACGTGGCTCCCACTCATGTATGCTGTCACCACTCAAGGAATTATTTTTAATTGGGAAAGCATCCTGTCATCATCCTTAAGGACCAACATAGCTGCCGCCCAAAGCCCACCACTCGAGCAACCTCCATAATTCTATATGTCTTTATACCTCCTTGATGTTGTATGTTCGAGGTGCCACTTTCAGCACTGGAGCTACAATTAGGACTCATTAATATCCCAACCTATCTACTGCCACTATGAATTCTTCTGGGACACAACTTATAGAGCCACATTGGATGTAATATGTGAAACATTTTTCATCCCATTATACCAACTGCTATTCGGGGAAGATCCACCTTGCATGTCGAAGAGAGCCATGAGGACCATGGTTAAAGTAGCTCATTGGTTCACTATTGATGAAGGAATGATCATTAGGGTGTTTGGTACTCATAAAGATCCACATGCTTTGCCCAAATTCGTTACAGATAGGACCCTTCTATGAGAGGCCTGCTACTAGATGATACAGGGTTTGTCGAAGGTGTTGAAAAAAGGTAAGAAGAAACCTTGGCCACCTTTCCCTCTCACTATTGGAGCGTACGTAGTAGAAAAATTCAAACAAGTGGAAGTGGAAGCTGAAGAACTGGAGGGGAGCCATTTCATGACCCTAAATTATAGAATGTATGACCCCGAGAAGGTCATAGCTTCCCACTGTAAGAAGACGAAATTTAGTTGGTCTTACATCCACACTAGGAAGGATCTCGAGGACGGAATTAGGAACTGGTATAACTATACAAGGGAGATCAGCCCCGGTGAGCAACAGGCCATAGAAGATGAGCTCCTTGATGATTTCGAGGATAATGTAAGCCTCAGAGAAAGAACATCGAAGGGAGCCGAGACATCAGGGAAGCGAAAAGGAAAAGAAGTGGAAGACCCTCTAAGCGACATCGAGGAAGAGGAAGTTATGCTCATAGAAAGAATTGCAAAACTAGAAAGAAAGAAGTGAGAGCTAAAGAGGTGAAGAGAACTAGAAAGCAAACAATTTTAGGAATCTGGAGACCAAGGCTAGAATGAGATAGAGAAGAAAAGTCAATAAGATGAGAAAAGGCGGCAGGAAGAAGAAAAGAGAGCACAGGATAAGATAGAGAGAAAGAAGGAAGAAGAGGCTGAAAAGCAGAGACAAGCAGAAGAATCTATGAAGAAAAAACAAGAGGAACAACAAAGATTAGAACAAGAACTAAAGAACATGGAGGAAGAGCTAGAAAGGCAACAGGCACTAGCAGAAAGAGAAAAGAGGCAATAGGAGGAGGAGCTTAGGGAAAACAGGGAGAAAGAAGCTGTAGTAAATGAACAAGGAGAGATGAGCAGGGTGGTCGACTCAAGCTCAGGACAAAGTGAGCTTCCTCCTTTGGATGTACCTCCCATTACCCCCCTCACTGGTGGACACCTCCCCCTCCGAGAGCTAGGCATCTCAGAAGATCAAGATGAATAGGTTTGAGGTCTGACTAAAATCACATTTTGATGAAGTAAACCTCAAAATTATACAAGAGAGGAAGAGATCCTGCAGTCGAAACCCAGCTGACCCATTGTCAGTAAATACGACAATAGATATTGTGCCAAATGATCGCCTCCACCAGTACAACATTCGTGGCTGCCACAGAACACAACATATCCCAGAAGAGTAAGAAGATTGTAAATTTGCAAAATATGTTATATGCATCCGAGCAAAGGGCCAGCATTGCAGAACAAGGGAAGAGAAAGATGGAGGAGGAAAATGTGACACTTTACTTGTTACATAGAGGATCAACTGATTTCCAAGCGGTAGTCGCATCAGAAACAAAGATCCTGGAAAAGACTATGGCATTAGTGTATGAAGAAATGGCAAAACTGCACCACACTATAGCTCCCATAGTGACCATTCAAACTCACTCAAAAGAAAGGGTTGCCATGCTCAAAGAGGCCATGACCACCTTAGATAAAATACATGAGTGGTCTAAAAAGTACCCTGTAGCCCCGACAGTAGTTCCCAGGAAAGATTGGATTGCTATGTAGAATACCAGGGTCCAGCTTCATATCAAAGTGCAGTCCAGAGAAAAATTGGCTAAAGATGCAAAGAGGGTGTTGGCTTCTTATAGGAAATTGTTTAGCAGTATGGAATCAGTGATCCAACTGCATGGGTCCCCTTCTATAGGAGAAATTGGACAGGTAAGAAATCAGGAGGAGATCAAAAATGAGGTGCAAGAATTCATGGAGACATATAGACAAGTCGTCCACACAAAAGATATGCCAATCTCAAGAGAAAATATCAAGCGTTACATCGTAGAACCAGTAAGGCTCTACACCAAGTTGGGTACCTTGAACAATCATATACATTCCAAGTGAAATACCCTTATCCCAGATGCACTGGAGTGCTTACACCGAAATGATGAAGGCCATCCACAAATCTCTCCCATTGTGACAGAATACAACATATGGCGCACTTACCTGACAAAAAATCTCGAGCTCAACATTCCAGAACTCGCCATCTATAGATTATTCAACTAGGATAATAGTCATTTTTCTTTTCTGTACTATGATAGCACAAAATACTCTATGAACACAAAACGTCACATAGAATGCCAAGAGTCATTTGGTTGTTGAAAGGTCACTAGGAAGTCCAAGAGTCAAGAGTAGACCAAAGGTCTCTCTCATCCTATAAATGTAACCTCATGCCCCATTTGTAAAGGGGATTTTTGCTGAGGACTATTTTGGAGATTCATAGACATATTGCTTGAGAAAATTGTTGTCCTTCTAGTCAATTCAAGAGTTAATTGTACGTTTTCACTATTGAATTCTTAAAATATCTATGTGCTTGTGCCATGAGTATTTTCTCACTTGACAAATCAAATGTTCTCGAAATCTATTTGATGTGTAGTCTCCCCCATGTTGTTTCATACTCCAAATCTGGTTTTGCTACGTATGAATGGTATTTGGTTTACTCACTCTATATTCATGCTGATGAACTATTTCTTTAGGTATTAGTATAATCTTTTTTTTACTGCACAATTATGTGCGTTGATAAATGGTTGGTTGTTGTAAACTGATTTTGGAATCGTTAATAATTATTTATCTAGTATGCACAAGTCTTATCTAAAGTCCTACTAACAATAAATTTATGTGAGACTATGTGGTTTACCGTTTGCTATTCATGATATGCGCATGGTACATGATATTTGTTAATTATTCCCTTGTGTTTATTGAAGCTCATACATTCTACCAAGTTTATTTCATGCCCCATCTGAAGCAAGCTCCACAAAACTGAACGACAGTCGGGCCTACATACTAGAAGGGATCTCCAATGCACTCGGTGTAGGCTCTAGTTGGGAACCTACACCGGAGAGATCCCCTTGATTGTTGGTGATAAATTCCAGCCCATCAACACAGTGTTAGGGTTCTTCCTAAAGTTGGGGTTTCTTATTGGGGGTGGTTGTTGATTCTCCCATTGATTTTTCCTTTCCATGTTTTCTAATCTATCCATTATTCTCTCTACACTCTTGGCTAAAATATCTATCTTTCCATCAGAAGTGGAAGTTTCCTCTTTAATTACTACTCTCCTTTCAATTCTCATTCTGGCTTTCTTGGCTAATAGGTTGGCCACTACACTAATAACAATACTTTGCATTTGTTCCAATGTTTCAGGGTTTCTTTCCTTTAATTGGTATGACATATCAGTGTTAAAACCATCAGGGAATTTAATTAATGCAAGGCCAGGTGGAGGTTTAATATTAGTTGGGATTGCATTGTAGATATTATTAAACCTAGTACAATAATCATGGACTGACTCATTAGGAGCTCTTCTAATGTTGTCATATTCAAAAAGTATTTGTAGAGAGTTTTTCTTTCTCTCCCATCTATCAATGAATAATCTATGAAAATTAGGTAAGTCTACAATATGATGGGGAGGTAAAGCTTTGAACCATTTCTTAACATCCCCAGTTAATGTTTGGGAAAACAACCTTATTTGGATGTCTGATTCATCCATCTCATGCAACTCAAAATAGTTAGTCATCTTGTTTACATGATGTTGGGCAGTGTACTGACCAGTAGCATAAAAAAATATATATTTTTCTCTAATAATATTGGGGCATGCCGTGGAGTTGGGTAGGTAAAACTAGAGGTGCATATCAATCTTTCATCGCTGAGATTCTAGTTTGACTAGGGGGTAAAGAAGTGGTGATTGAGGAAGGGCTTGAACTTGATGGAGATGAACTAGATGATGATGAGGATGAGGATGGTTTATGAATTACTGGTTTAGGGGAATGGACTGTGGTGGATACTATAGGTGAGGTTGTGGTAAAAGAATGTGTATTTATAGTGGGTGAAGATAGTGTAGAAATTTCAGCATCAACAACAATGAGGGAAGCTATTTCAACAGATTGTTGAAGGTAACCATAATCTATATGGCTTATCAATGTAGAGGTCAAAGCTTCTAACTTGTCAAAAGTCTTCAAAACAAATTTATCTAAATCTAGATGGATAATCACACTTTTTGATTCAATGAGTTGAACAAACTCAGGGTCTAACACTATTTCATGGATGGAATTCTTAGATTTAGTTCTAAATAATGAGAGGTCAAATGAAAAATCAAAAGGGATTTCTTCTAAAGTTGTCAAGTCCTCAGGGAGTGAATTTGCTTCGACTAACTGGCTACTACTTGCATGAGTTTCTACCCTTTTAGGTTTTCTTAAAATTTTGTCTGGGTCAACAACTATGGTAGTAGGGTTTGGATCTGGATTTTCCCTGGTATAGTGAGCCTTCTTGGGAGCCAGAATTTTAACTTTTTAAACTATTTTTTGTTAAAATTTTCAAGAACAACTTTTGAAAATGACCTTAAGGGGCTTAAGATTAAATTTAAGGTTTCCTTAAAGTTTTATAAGACTGAGGGTCAAAGTCCCCAGTATGGTCACCAATGATGTTATCACTCCAAAATTTCTTGTAAGTTTTTCAGAAAAAGAAATGATAGAGGTAACCACAAACCAGCTTTGGAGATCAAGATCTAGCCTTCCTAATCTGAGAGAGGGCTCTCTCTTTATGATGTAACTTTGTTTTAGCTAATTGATTTTAGGCTATTTATGATTGTGCTGGGGTTTTTGATTTGAATTTGGGTGGTGGGATCACTTACTTAGATGAACAGAGGTTTTCTTTTACCATTGGGCTATGGGGTCGAATGTCAGACAAACTGGACTAGGTCAAGCTTTAAAAAAAATGTCTACAGGGCAAGATAGGTGAGTTATTACAAATCTCAAAGGTTGGATGGTGAAATGGTTTCTAGTCGGATCCAGGGAGAAATTAAGGGTCCCTTAGGCCGGATTATGAAGAGAGTGAAAGAGGTCAACCAGGGTTGGAGAGAAATTAAGGGTTCTCAAATCCGAATATTAGAAGAAAACATATAAATGACTAACTCTGAAAAACAGAGTGTACTTAAACAAGTTCTGAGTTATATTTCCAGTTAATTCATTCAAATTCAAATAACATTTAAGTTTATGAAACACATAAAAAAGTAACAAAATTAGACAAAGAAGATACTTCACTGCAATAATTCATCTCATGAATCCTGTAGTGCAATCTTTTTATTACTTGCTCCATTCTATTGACTAGAAAAATTGGTACAATCACCCTTAGGTTTGAGATCAAATTAACTCTACAAATGTATAGAAATCCACACTCAATACTTCTATTTATGAAGTATTTATGCAAAAAGAATTTACAAAATATATCAAACTGCATTAAGATCTAATCTAGGAAAAGGAAATATCTTTATGCTAGAAGATAGAGACAGTTATTGAACTGATGTTTGTTGTCCCTATTATTTAGGTCTTGTTGTCTTTTAGTCATTGATCTTTTTCCCTTTAAGCTGCTTGGTTGTTTGGTATTCACGTTGGATGTCATATTTACTTATAAACTTTCATCTAATACTCTTTGACCTTGTTGTCCTGTCAATACCCTTTTACTGTGCTTTTTACTTTTTGTTGTACATTTCATATTTTTACTGTGTATTCCTACAATAAATCATTGAGTTTTTCCCATGTCTCAGCATCCGGTAATTGGATATTGAGCATTTTTCTGTATATCTCATCTGCCTCTATATACTTGGAAAATTTTGGCTTATTAATAAAAAGGTGTTTTACCTCATGCTGGAGGTAAAACAAATTCTCAAATGTTTGATACAATACTTTGCTTTTTGGTATTCCCTTCATGGATGAAGAGTTTACCTGATCTCTGGCCACTTCCTTGATCTTCTTGTTGTAATCCTCTTGTGTCATTAGCTAATCATTTATAACTAATTGATTTGGTAATCCCTTTTGCCTCAAAAGTTCGAACTTAACCATGAACCTGTCAATGGCCAGTTGCATGGTTTGACACTTATCCTCCAAGTTCAACATCAAACTCCTGTTAGTGAGGACTCTTTTGACTTCCAAAATTGCACCTGTCCTATCAGGTATCTCTTATTCTTGCAACTCATACTTGTTATTGGAGTTGAGGAAATGAATGATCCTTGCTGCTTCCTCTGGCATATCTCCAAGTTCTTCTTTGACTCTCCGAATGGCTTCTGTAGCCTGCTTTATCAAATCAATTTGTTCAAAAATGACCTAGATGGATGGCCAAATATCATTGACAGAGTCAATGATATTGGCCCACATCTCTTCCTTAGCCTAACCTAGTGGTTCATTGAGTGTTATTTCCTTTTCTAGGTTTTTGATTCTTTCAGTCATCCTTGTGGCCTTCTGTTGTTCTTCTCTATGCACGATTTGGGCCAATTTGTAATCTGTTTCCAGGTTGGTGACTTTCTCCTTTAGTCTGTTCATCTCAGTGGTCCGAATGCAAATTTCTTCCATTGCTTTGACTAGCCTATTTGCTTCATCACCTGTGGAGCCTATTGCTGTAAATCCTGTTGCTAATGTAGTTGGTGTAGATGCTGGTAGTGTTGTGGCCATCGTAGAAGTGGGGCCAATGATGCTACCAAAGTAGAAAGTACAACAGTGGTAACTGTTGGGATCACAGTTTCAAGAGCATCATCCAAGATAGCTTGTTTAAGCTACATCAAGCTTTCCAATTCTTTATTCATATCCTTTAATTGATTATTCAATTGTAGCACTATTTTCATCATCTCTTCATGATTTTTCTAACTTTCCAGGACCTCCTTTGTCTACGGGTGTTGTAAATGAGGTAGCTTCAACTGTTTCCTGAGGGATGCTATGTCCTCAGTCTTCTTTTTAATTAATTTCTCTGTGGCCTTAACATCACTTTGTTCATGGCCTAGTTCAATGACCAAGTCCTCCAAGGACTTTTATTGTCTTTGGCCTGTGAGGAGGCCTTCTCCATTTTGTATTGGGCTGTCACATTATCCAATGAATCTTGCAGCTTATAGGTAGCCATATCCTTTCCCGTGAGGGTGGAGTAAATCACTTCTCCAGCCTGGTTATGGAACTCTATCTGATCAATGAGATGAACATCCCTAGCGAACAAATCAAAATTAGTTTTCTTGTAGTCTGCCGAGGTCTTTGGTTGCTATACAATGGGCTACAAACATGACACCTGCATTTTCTCTGCTTTGATGTCAAAGGCTGACATCAATTTGCTCTGGTTTGGTGGAGTATGCTTGAAGTATTGGGCATATGTCTCTGCCTTCAAATTCTCATTCATCATCTTTATCTCTTTGAATCTGTCTTTGATATCCCTTTCCTTGTCAGCTAGCCTGACAAAGGAAGAGACCTCAACACTATGTTGTCTCTCTATCATTTGTGTGTTGGAGGTTGATGGTTGCTATGTCTCACCTTATGCAACTCCTTCTTTACTTCTCTGCCCCATTGTCTCAGTGTGAGTTATTTCCTCTGATGCAATGTTCTCCTCCTATTCATACACAAGATTCAACTTGGGCCTCTTTCTTAGCTCAAACAGCTCATCTAGTGTCCATGGCAGATCTGGATGCCTCCTCCCTATTCCTCTTAGGATTCTTCTCCTCATTGGCTGGGGCCTGTAACACAGGATGAACTTTCATTGGCTCTCCTATTTTTGGAACCTGCAGGAAAGAGTTATGGTCAAATTTATTTTCTAAATCAATCAGTGTGTTCTCAACATTCACAACTATGCTATCCATATCAATAAATGTATTCTCTACCCACTCAGATTGGTTAGAAAATTATTCAATGTCAGGTCTCAGGTGGTGGATGTATGGTCCTAACTTGACCTTAAGTCTCAACTTGTTTATGACCCCATGAGGGTCATACTACCATATGAAGTTGTTTATGAATTTCATCTGTTGTAGTAACCTGTCGGCCTTTGGTCTTGCCTCTCTATTGTTGCAAATGAATGGGCCTAATTGGTTTTTCACCTTGAACTAGGTTTTCTTCCTAGCAGATAGGAAGTGGACCTCATCCAAATTGATGATTTGTCTGAAATATTAAAGGGAAAATATCCTCATAGGGAGGTATTTTGGAAATTTATAAGGGGCTAACTGGCAGCCATAAACTTTGATCTCAATGTGGTTCTGGTAGAGGTACCAGTCTCCCACCTTGTTGTTCTTTGCCAATTATAGCACTCTCTTGATGTCTTGGCTAATTCTAGGCTAAGTATTAGAAGTCAACATGTTCATGACATGGTATACAAAGGAACCTATGAAGTCTTTGTAGGTGAATGTTGTGGAAAACATCTGGACCAAGGGTGTCTAGTAGACCACTGATCTCTCTTTTTCCCTGGTGTCCAACTTTTGGATGCTCACAGGGAACTTATCTATTTGGTAATACAAAAACATATAAAACAACACTGAATAGTATTTGAAAACTCTTTCAGTGGGCAGTCTGGTCAATTGGTCATGCATTCTATCTGCAATGACCTTAGCATAATCATACATGGTAGTAGGAGGCTTGCCTACAGTGAAAATGGATAGGAAGGCTAGGATGACCTCATCCACATGCTCATCTGATGTGTATCCTAGGATGCACGAGAACATGGTGATTATGTGTCTGACAGTTTTTGAGAAAATGGTGGCAGCATAGGGTGGGGTATCTGTAGGAGTATGGTGGTCTTCGATGATGAAATTCTGGAAGATTTGCTTGAATTTCACCTAGTCTAATGTGATGTATAAATTCACTAGGTCTCCAATGGATAAATGGGTCTGATTATGACTAGATTGGATTTGTAGCATTTGGTTGATTGACTCAGGTGTAATGGTGAATAACAACTCTTGGTTTGGGGCAATTATAGCCCTTTGGCTAGGGATATACCAAGCATGACAAAAATGTACAATATCTGGGAATGGGTGAACTTCTGGGAATATGTATTTGGGTAAATTGGATTCCCAAAGGTGTATGTCATCTACATGGTTTAGAAATTTATCCTTACTCCAACAATGGAGCTTCAGGAGGTGGGCTGGAGTTGCAGTGTCTCTTATTTGGAAATCCCTGTCTGCTAGGGCCAAATGGTCAATGTCCAGGTGAGGGGTTGACACAGGTTTGACATCTAGAGAGGTCTAGGCAGCCATCTTTAGGATAAACTGTGGGAATTAGGCTTATACAAGTTGTGGAAGTGAAGCTTTAACAACTTTGGTGAAGTGAAAAGGTAGTTTGTAGGTTGGAAAAGATGGGTTTGGGGATTTAGGGGGGAAATACACTCAATTTAAGGGAAAGATTGATTAAATTTAATTAATTACTGTTTGAATTGGCTGTAAGATTTCAAATTGAGATGGTTGCTCTAGTTTTTTGTTAAAATACCTGGAAATGGTGGTATAGGCTGCAAATTGGTTTCAATGGTAGCTGCAGAGGGTACTGTGGCATTAACTGTGCATTGGATGGCTGAATTGGGCGTCCAGAGCGTGCTCGGTAGGTAGTTGGTGGTGAAATTTGGTTGCAGAGGTCCAGGGTGGCGTAAGAAAGCTTAAGAAGATTTTACAGAGCGAATGAGCGAAAAGGGTGAAAATGAGCGTCTTCGGCCTTTTAACTGGCAATGGTTAGAATTTGGCATAGAATTTATAATGAAGAGTGGGTGGTTTTGGCTTTTGGCGAGGAGGCGGTTTCGAGGGCCATCGCACCACTTTTGGCAGCCGGGTGGTATTTCCCCGAGATCACGCAAGTTCGCCTGGTGCTACCATGTAGCCGAAGAGGCCCTGAGCAAAACTGCGAATCTCACGTGCTCTCGGGAGGGTAAAGTTCGGAAAGGGAGTCTACGCGACATGGATGCACACCGTCACTTTGGGGTTGCAAGATCTAACGACTGTCGTGCAGTGGAAATGCATGGAGGGAATAAGGGCGGAGATTTGCGGGTCCCGAGGGGATTAATTACACTTAACTGTAATTAATTAATGAATAAGGTGGGGTTAAATATAAGTGGGTTTAATAAAATGGGACTAGGGTTTGTATGTAGCAGAGTTTGTTAACTGCACCAGGGTGGTGGGTTAAATGGGTCTATGTCGGGGAAAATGTGAATTGCGGAGTTAATTAAATAACATGGAGGGGGAATTTAAACTTACGACAACGGGGGTTTTATGGGTTTTTTAAATAAAATAGGGAAATTAATAAGGGGAAAATGATTTTTTCAAAAGGGAATGGGTTCCACACTAGGGAAAAGGGGTTTTGGGTTGGGAAATGACCTTTGGAGGGTAATTTTCTAGGGAAATGTGTGAAACCAAGGCGTAAGGGTCAAAATGAAGGGAAAAGGGTATTTTAATAGGAAATGATGGGATAATGGGGAAATTAGTAATCATGTAATGGGAGTGAAATGAAATGAGGGGAAGTTGATTAAATCAATTTGTGAACATCCTTTCACTTTCATAACTGCTCCTACACATTGAAACATATGATTAAGCATGATAAGTGTGCTTCTTCTTTAACAATCTTGTACTTTTGCAACCTTTCTTATACATACCCTTTACTTACTCTAACATGTTTTCTTCACTTTATTGGGTGCATTTAAACTAGCAGGCCTTTTCTTTCCTTTTGCTTTTGAAAAGAAAACTATGTAATTCTAACCTTATATCTTCTAATGGCTCAGATTAAGTTGTTGAGCACATTTTATTTCTCTACCTAACTATTGATCTACCAAGATTAAACAATTTGGCCAGATCTTTATTCTCTATCTATAAACATGAAATTTAAAGCATGAACTAGTCAAGATTAAACTATTTGACCATCATGGGTTGTGGCATTTATGACAAGCTGCACATAACCGTTATTTTGCACAATAAAGTAAAAAGTAGTGGAACTTATACTTGCACACTTTCATGATCTATTTTTTTTTTTTTTAGGTTCATATTTTTTCAATTTTCTTATTCTTTTTGTCCTTTGATATTTCTTTTAGAACATACCCTCTTTAAATTTTTTGATTTTTAATATGGATAACATTTTGCAGAAAGAAAAAGTATGTATAATATTACAAGACTAGCTATAGCCAATTCAAAATTATGAATCCTATTATTATAGGACCCTAACATAATCTCTCTATCGACTATGGAAGCAAAATATTTTGGAGTTGTTAATGTAGGGATGAAGGAAATTTAGATTCATAAAATCTTGGGAGACATTGGGTTTCCTCTTGAGGCCTCAACTACTATCTATTGTGATAATCAAAGTGCAATTCAATTTGTTGAAAATCCTATTGCACATATTAATATGAAGCATGTAGAACTTCATTCTTACTACTTACAAGAACTGGTTTAAGATAATATTGTCATTGTTTTCTATTGCAAAAATAATGATCAAGTTGCTGATATCTTTAAAAATCAATTAGGAAAATCCAAATTTGTTCAGATACATAGTATGCTTGGGCTACAAGAAGCTACAATTATGGGGGAGCATGTCCTACAAATGTAATTTCACCTTTTCAAGCTCCAAAAAATTATGCTGTTGGGGATGTGTTGGAACCTCAGGTTATGTTGACTCATCAAACCTCTAGAGCTCCTAGAGACAACCAATCAAAGGATTTCCTAACAACTGATAGTTAGTCAAGTAGTTCACTAGCAAAGTAGTCGATTGCTCAGTCGAATGACTGGTCTTCAAGTTGGTCATGTAGCCAACTAGTGACTAGTCGATTGAGTGGTTGTCTAGCAAGACCACCAACTAAGTGGTCAAAGAAATTGACACGGTTGAAGGAATAAGTTGGAAAATTAGGACAACTTCTGAATTAGAATAGTTGACACGAAATGTGTCGACTAGAACAATATTTTAGCTAACAAAACATCACAAATTTCATGGAAATAGTTGGGGCAAACGACACTCCTTGAGAGTCCAATCTTCCACAATTCAAGGAATTTGGTTAGATTTTGACTCTATAAATAAGAGACCTTGTGGTTTGAATATGAACAACTATCATGAAGATCGTGAATCATTTTTTATCTCACATTGTGATGTTTTCAACATAATGTAATATTATTAAATCTTGCAATCATTCCTTTAGACACCACCCATCATCTTGGAGTACTTTTTATTTTATGATTATTTTCTTTCAAGTTTTTCTCACCCCCCAATAGATTTTAACCACACAAGATAAAAGACTTTTAATGTTGGGTGTGGAGCCTGATTATCTTCTATATTCAAAGGTATCGCCGCATTGGACCCCCGTTTGAAATGGGGCGGCTAAAATATTCATTGCAAGGGGGGTCCGGGGGGGGGCTACGACCTTTGGGGAGCCCTGCCATTGCGGGGGTTTCGGGGGAAGTGCCCCCGAAGCCAAGAATAGATGTAAAATTTCCTTGTAAAAGTATAGTAATTTCTAGTCAATCGGGGTTGTTCATTAGGCAGAGATTTGAAGGTAGAAGTTATGTTTAATTTACGATTTTTTGCCCTAGAAGGCAATCCCTCACTATATATGAGGGAACTTTATTGCGTCTATGTAGATCTGTATTTTGAGTGAGAAAGAGAGAGGAGATTGAGAGCGAAGAGGGTGTTACAGTGGATCTGATGTAGGTTGTATCTCTTTAGTTTGCTGGATAATATAAAAGGAAGGACTGGTTGTTTCTCCATGGACGTAGCCCAAACTGGGTGAACCACGTATATTTGTGTGTCTCTTATTTTATGCGTTTTCTGTGTTTATATTTCTGCAATATTTTATGTGTTCCATTGCTATGTAATATATAATTTTCAAACATTTAAAAAAAAACTCTAGCCACTCGCCTCCACTAGCAACCTCTACTATAAATAGAAAATTGATAATTTTTGGGTGGTGCTTCCATAAAAACTTCTGATACAAGGTGTTTTCCTTGGTGAATGAAAAATCTTGCAAATCAAATTTGGATTCATATGATGTCATGTTTGGCAATGGGAAGATTTAATTGATTAATAATACAATGAAGAATGCACATATGACTATTAGGATCAACCCAATTACAAAAAAGAGAAATGAAAATGAACAATTACTCTTAACTTATGATAGTCCACATATCAAGGAAGCTCCTTGAAAAATAGTAGGTAACGAATTTGTTCAGCAACCAAAGAAATAAGAATGGGAGGCCGAGGCCAAAAATGTTTCTAGTGCTATTATTGAATAATAGACCACCATTGAACTCTATCGGTTGTAATTTGTGGAGATTGTAAAAAATAACATGAGCTATAACTTTATATATTATGGATGTTCCAAAATATTTAAGTAAGAGAAATCCAGCTAGGGCTAGAATAGAAGAGAATGGGATCCTCAAAAGCATACATAAACTAGTATGGATAAAAATAATATATGCATGGATAATCTAAAACATGGATTCAAGCTTTAAGAATTGAATGAATCAACTAATGTTTACAAGAAGATGGTTGGTAGGGACTGCCATAGTATGGTTCATTGTTTTTTTAAGATCATATTTTTTTCCATGCCTAAAGTGTGATTATTATGTTTTCTATGCAACTAACATCCCTATGCGAGAAAGTGTCTATAAAATCTTTGATATATTAAAATCTGTGAATTAGCACACCTTATTGAAATTCATTATAGAGTAGAATGCATTTACTTATATTCACAACTTTAATGTTGTTTATGTAATATATTCAATTGGTAATATAGTTATTATAGCTTTAATGTGATTTATCTCAAAGATGGCAAATAAGCAATGTAGTCATTTTTTGGGTGTTCTAAGACTTATTCAATATAATGACTAACGTCAACTAGTTTTGTAAGCTACTCGATCCTTCATGTGAAATATAATTTTTGCTTCTTTTGGATATCACTATGGAAAATATATTTTTGTTTGAGAATGGAAAACTGTTTGAACCATATAAGACCAATTATGCAACCCCATATCACACAATGATTTTAAATGTTCCATGGAAATGGACTAAATAAAGAAACTCTATGGATGTCCATAAATGAGCAAGAGCTAATAGTTAGTACGATGGCTTCTTTCAAAATCCACAATTGCATTATTGACACAATCCATAAACTATTGTTATTGATTTGGGAAAATGTGTCGATAAAATTGTAAAGGTTGTTAGGTTAGGAAAGTTTCGTGATTTTGTTGTGTTGAGGTTAGTAGGATAGCGAGTGGAGTTCTATGTCTAGTATTGTAATAGAAAAATGATTGCAAATCTATGTTGATTCTTGGTTCATAGAAAAAACCACTTATAATAAATAAACAAGCTCAAAATCAAAGAGAATACATCTTAGATAAACTGGAAAAGTGGAGTTAAATATATGAAACTAAGGTATGTTTTGAATTTTTCTCGGTTACAAGTAATCATGAGAGATTGATCTAATAAAGTGCATATATCCTACCATCTACAAAATATGAGATGAAAGGAATATTACATCTCAAATAAAAGGGAATTACAAATTCTCAATGGCTCAAATTCAACGTAGGGGAATTTTAATTTTAATTGTTATTTCATCAGGCTCTAGAATTATAGTTCTCTTATTATGAGAAAGACTTTATAAAGAAGTTGCTACTTTCTTACAACAACTATTTGATCTCTATGCTTCATGTTAATAATAATAAATGATATACAAAAATCTTGCTCAATTTTAGGAAATTGTGAGGACAAAGGATTTATTTTGGCCCAACTATATCCAATTTAGAAATAAATTGATAACATGCAGGATTATGGGAGATCATGTCAATGATCAATCCATAATTTGTGTCACCTAAATCTGAGTTGAAATGAATCTCAGGCATGCATTTAGGTAAGTTAGTTAAACCTAGTCAAATTAGCTTTAGAGGGAAACTTGGAAAATCATTTATGTGCATATGGAGTTGCATCTATGAAATTTGAGATCTAGTTTTGTATGCCTTTTAGATAGTTGTAGGTTTGCAACTTCAAATTCTTCTTAGTTTGCGTTTAAATGAGATTTCAACCCATTTAATGAATTCATCTTCACTTATTTTTCCACATATATTAGACTATTAGAAGGTCAAGGGATGAATATAGGTGACAATTTGGAAAGTCTCTTTTACCTTGAGGTGGAACCCACAATCTTTTGGTGTAGAATATTTCACTTTAAATCCTAGTACATGGGACCTACATAAGAGTATTCATATTTTCTGGAAGGGAATAAATCAAAATTGGTTTGTGTGTGCCTATGATGGGACCCACAATAACAATTACTTAAGAATGAATTTGTGTTAGGGATTGGAAATATAAGTGTCATTCATGGCAACTTAGAAGAAGGTATGAGATCTAGATAGGGTAAACATAGCTCAAAATATTGAGGATGAAAAGATGGACTCCTTTTCATAACTTAGGTTCCATAACCTTGATACAACAAAGAGAAAATATAAGGGCTATGAAGAAGATGATGTCATATGGGGATGTTCGCTGGGTTCGTAACGAGGAGAGATATTGAACAAATAATCTTTAACGCATTAATGTTTGATAATGCCAACTTGGATCAATGTTTGGCTTTCATCCACATCAATAAGACACATATATTAAAACTAATATTTAAATGGTCAAAATGCAAACATGGGTTTCAATAGCTAAGGACTTCAATAGTTGGGTTCTGAGGTTGCAATGACATGACAATTTGACTTCCTACAGGTAATCAATTCTATATAATTGTTGATATTATGGATGACGAAAGACCCTTTGTACTCTTCATTATTTGGTCCTTTCAGGAGTGTCAATGGTTGTGTGATCTAGAAACCTATACATATTGTCTATGAATGTAATAAGGCCTAAGAGAAATGACCATTGTTAAATAGATATTGTAGAGTTCTATTAGTTTTTAATTCTGCCATATTTTAATTAAATGTGCATTAGTTCCATCATGTGATTTATTGTGGACCTTTAGGATTACACAAATAATAATATTCATCTTATACATTACTCATGTTACTTTTATGCAATATCCAAATAAATTTAAATGAACAAAGATAAAATTCCTTATAGTTTGTGCAATAAAAAATTAACTTATAACAATTTTTCATGTTGCATGAAGAACTTGCCTATTCAATAAACAACAACACAATTTATGCTACCTATATTTACCATATAAATAAATAAAAATGGATGATCAAAATAAAAACCTTAACCTTGCACAATTATTAAAAACAAAATATATTTATTATATCCTACCTCCAAACAAATTTAAATAAACAACCTTAAATTTTAAACAATTACATCCATTTACTTAAAATGAGTTTCCTTATAAAAACATGTGACCCAACGTTATTACATCTATTTTAACTAATTGATTATAAATAAAGTATTTAATCAATCAAAATTATACCAATGGCTATACCATCTTAATTATGGTTAAAAATAAAATCACATTATAAAAAAAATCATTAAAAATTTGACCTTAATCATTATTAAAATAAGATTTAAAAAGCAGAACATAAATATCATTATTTTTTTTGAATTTAATACAAGTGACTACAATACTTTACTTTTTACCAACCCAATAACCCATTACTAACAATATAAAAATAAAAATAAAAACTAGCAATTAAAAATGGAATAATTTAGATGCTCTCACTAAACTTAGAATACTGGTCCACATTCTAAAACCCGCTTTGGGGTCATGTCTTTTGTCATGTACTTTCCCTTGGACAAATACGTTAAGAAGTGCCAAATGCCAAAAACACCAAAAGGATTATGCTTTTTATTTTTTTGTGCCTGCAAATCACACCTCTTGATGTTAAAGATAAGCAAATATATGATACCCATTATGGTGGGGAATAGGTGGTCAAACTGCACAAAGGACAGTGATCTCTCAATGGGTACAACCACCTTGCATCTGTGGGCCTATATGTACAAACATGTCCCCCCTACTCAATGGTACAACCCACACAAAGGCACAAGGCTTGTAAAACTTCTTCAAGGGGAAGTATCACAACTCCCATAAGACCATATGGGCCAAATATTTTCCTTGGGCATGTAAGGAATGTAAGGAAAGCATACCAGCATCCCAGAGTTGAAAGGGAAAGGACCCTTCATGTTGAAGATATGAAAGGCAAGTCCCACCTTCAACATTTTAAATGAGAAAATTGGTGATCAAGGGGATGGGGCTTAATGAGCAATCTTAACATGCTTAGACCAAATTCCATGAAAGGAATATGAGCAAACCATAGAACACATGGCAACCTTATGGGGTGTTTAACGGTCACATGAATCTATCCGTTGGATACAACATCGCTATCTAAAGAAGAGAGAGAGTGGGCGGCTTCAGCAACAAATAGAGAGATGATCAAATTGGAAGTAACGTTCATCACGCCGTGAGCATGTGTCGGCAGATCTGCATGTGATTGATCAGTCACCAATTCTCTGCCACGTGGGACCCAACCGCAGATGGGTTGCTTGCTCATCTCTGCCTCTCGAAGCGTGGGGTTCATGTCTGTCCAGTTCAGTGCAGAACCGTTCGTGGGTGTGCGTCGAAAGGATCAGTGAGTTGCAGAGTTTTTACAGAAATATTTTATTTGATCAGACAATATTTGTGATGAATTAAGGAATGAATGATTGGTT
>APFE030500131.1:68982-90547 GCA_000404065.3 Pinus taeda | reverse complement strand
GGAGCAATTAAGGGTTCCTTAAGCCGGATTATGAAAAGAATCAAAGAGGTTAATCGGAATGGGAGAGAAATTAAGAGTTCTCAAATTCGGATATTAGAGGAAAACATATAGATGACTAACTCTGCAAAACATAGTGTACTTAAACAAGTTCTGAGTTATATTTCTAGTTAATTCATTCAAATTCGAATAACATTTAAGTTTACGAAACACATAAGAAAGTAACAAAATCAGACAAAGAAGATACTTCACTGCAATAGTTCATCTCATGAATCCTGTAGTGCAATTTTTTCATTACTTACTTTAGTCTATTGACTTGAAAATTGGTACAATCACCCTTAGGTTTAAGATCAAAATAACTCAAAAAATGTATAGAAATCCACACTCAATACTTCGATTTATGAAATATTTATACAAAAAGAATGTACAAAATATATCAAACTGCGTTAAGAACTAATCTAGGAAAAGTAAATATCTTTATGCTAGAAGATAGAGACAGTTATTGAACTGATCCTTGTTATCCCTGTTATTTAGGTTCTGTTGTCTTTTAGTCATTGACCTTTTGCCCTTTAAGCTGTTTGGTTGTTTGGTCTTCACGCTGGATGTCATATTTACTTATAACCTTTCATCTGATACTCTTTGACCCTTTTGTTCTGCCAATACCCTTTTACTGTGCTTTTTACTTTTTACTGTACATTTCATATTTTTACTGTGTATTCCTACAGTAAATCATTGAGTTTTTCCCATGTCTCAGCATCTAGTAATTGGATATTGAGCATTTTTTTGTATATCTCACCTACCTCTGTATACTTGGAAAATTTTGGCTTATTAATAAAAAGGTGTTTTACCTCATGCTGGAGGTAAAACAAATTCTCAAATGTTTGATACAATACTTTGCCTGTTGGTATTCCCTTCATGGATGAAGTGTTTACCTGATCTCTGGCCACTTCCCTGATCTTCTTGTTGTAATCCTCTTGTGTCATTAGCTTATCATTTATAACTAATTGATTTGGTAATCCCTTTTGCCTCAAAAGTTCGAACTTAACCATGAACCTGTCAATGGCCAGTTGCATGGTTTAACACTTATTCTCCAAGTTCAACATCGAATTCCTCTTAGTGAGGACTCTTTTGACTTCCAAAATTGCACCTGTCCTATTAGGTATCTCTAATTCTTGCAGCTCATACTTGTTCTTGGAGTTGAGGAAATGAATGATCCTTGCTGCTTCCTCTAGCATATCTCCAAGTTCTTCTTTGACTCTCCAAATGGCTTCTATAGCCTGCTTTATCAGATCAATTTGTTCAAAAATTACCTGGATGGATGGCCAAATATCATTGACAGAGTCAATGATATTGGCCCACATTTGTTCCTTAGCCTGACCTAGGGGTTCATTGAGTGTTAGTTCCTTTTCTAGGATTTTGATTCTTTCAGTCATCCTTGTGGCCTTCTGTTGTTCTTCTTTGTGCATTATTTGGGCCAATTTGTAATATGTTTCCAAGTTGGTGAATTTCTGCTTAAGTCTGTTCATCTCAGTGGTCTAAATGGAAATTTCTTCCATTGCTTATCTAGCCTATTTGCTTCATCACCTGTGAAGCCTATTACTGTAAATCCTGTTGTTGATGTAGTTGGTGTAGATGATGGTAGTGTTGTGGCCATCGGAGTAGTGGGGGCCAATGATGTTGCCAAAGTAGAAAGTACAACAATGGTAACTGTTGGGATGACAGTTTCAGGAGCATCATCCAAGCTAGCTTATTTAAGCTACATCAATCATTCCAATTCTTTATCCATCTCCTTTAATTGATGATTCAGTTGCAACACTATTTCCATCATCTCTTCATGATTGTTCTTACTTTCCAGGACCTCCTTTATCTATAGGTGTTGTAAATGAGGCAGCTTCAACTGTTTCTTGAGGGATGTTATGTCCTCATTCATCTTTTTGATTAATTTCTCAGTGGCCTTAACATCACTTGGCTCATGGCCCAGTTCAGTGACCAAGTCCTCCAAGGACTTTATTCTGTTGTCTTTGGCTAGTGAGGAGGCCTTCTCCATTTTGTATTGGGTTGTCACATTATCGAATGAATCTTGCAGCTTATAGGCAACCATGGTCTTTCTCGTGAGGGTGAAGTAAATCATTTCTCCAGCCTGCTTATGGAATTTTATCTAATCAATGGGATGAACATCTCTAGCCAACACCTCGAAGTTAGTTTTCTTGTAGTCTGTCGACGTCTTTGGTTGCTGTACAATGGGCTACAAAAATGACACCTGCATTTTTCCCTGCTTTGATGTCAAAGGCTGACATCAATCTGCTCTGGTTTGGTGGAGTATGCTTGAACTATTGGGCATATGTCTCTGCCTTCAACTTCTCATTCCTCATCTTTATCTCTTTGAATCTATCTTTAATATCCTTTTTCTTGTCAGCTAGCTTGATAAAGGAAGAGACCTCAACACTATGTTGTCTTTCTATAATTTGTGTGTTGGAGGTTGATGGTTACTGTGTCTCACCTGATGCAGCTGCTTCTTTACTTCTTTGCCCCATTGTCTTAGTGTCAGTTATTTCCTCTGATGCAATGTTATGCTCCTGTTCAGACACAGGATTCAACTTGGGCCTAATTCTTAGCTCAAACAACTCATTTGTAGTGTCCATGGCAGATCTGGATGCCTCCTCCTTGTTCCTCTTAGGATTCTTCCCCTCATTGGTTGGGGTCTGTAACACAGGATGAACTTTCATTGGTTCTCCTATTTCTGGAACCAGTAGAAAAGAGTTCTGGTCAAATTTACTTTCTAAATCAATCAGTGTGTTCTCAACATCCACAACTGTGCTGTCCATATCAATCAATGTATTCTCCACCCACTCAGATTGGTTAGCAAATTATTCAATGTCAGGTCTCGGGTGGTGGATGTATGGTCCCAACTTGACCTTAAGTCTCAACTTGTTTATGACCCCATGAGGGTCATACTGCCATATGAAGCTGTTTCTAAGTTTCATCTGTTGTAGTAACCTGTCAGCCTTTGGTCCTGCCTCTCTCTTGTTGCAAATGAACGGGCCTAATTGGTTTTTCACCTTGAACTGGGTTTTCTTCCTAGCAAATAGGAAGTGGACCTAATCCGAATTGAAGATTTGTCTGAAATATTAAAGGGAAAATATCCTCATAGGGAGGTATTTTGGAAATTTATAAGGGGCTAACTGACAGCCATAAACTTTGATCTCAGTGTGGTTTTGGTAGAGGTACTAGTCTCCCACCTTGTTGTTCTTTGCCAATTGTAGCACTCTCTTGATGTCTTAGCTGATTCTAGGCTGAGTATTAGAAGTCAACATGTTCATGACATGGTATACAAAGGAATCTATGAAGTCTCTGTAGGTGAATGTTGTGGAACACATCTAGACCAAGGGTGTCCAGTAGACCATTGATCTCTCTTTTCCCTTGGTGTCCAACTTTTGGATGCTCACAGGGAACTTATTTGTCTGGTAATACAAAAACATATAAAAAAACACTGAAGAGTATTTGAAAACCCTTTCAGTGGGTAGTCTGGTGAATTGGTCATGCATTTTGTCTGCAATGACCTGAGCATAATCATACATGGTAGCAGGAGGCTTGCCTGGAGTGAAAATGGACAGGAAGGTCAAGATGACCTCATCCACATGCTCATCTGATGTGTATCCTAGGATGCACGAGAACATGGTGATTATGTGTCTGTGAGTTTCTGAGAAAATAGTGGCAGCATAGGGTGGGGTATCTGTAGGAGTATGGTGGTCTTCAATGATGAAATTCTGGAAGATTTGCTTGATTTTCACATGGTCTAATGTGATGTATAAGTCCAATAGGTCTCCAATGGATAGAGGGGTCTGATTAGGAATAGATTGGATTTGTAGCATTTGGTTGATTGACTCAGGTGTAATGGTGAATAACAACTCTTGGTTTGGGGCAACAATAGCCCTTTAGCTAGGGATATACCAAGCATGACAAAAATGTACAATATCTGGGAATGGGTGAACTTTTGGGAATATGTATTTAGGTAAATTGGATTCCCAAAGGTGTATGCCATCTACATGGTTTAGAAACTTATCCTTACTCCAACAGTGGAGCTTCAAGAGGTGGGCTGGAGTTGCAATTTCTCTTATTTGGAAATCCCTGTCTGCTAGGGCCAAATGGTCAATGTCCAGGTGAGGGGTTGACACAGGGCTGACATCTAGAGAGATCTGGGTAGCCATCTTTAGGATAAACTGTGGGAATTAGGCTTATACAAGTTGTGGAAGTGAAGCTTTAACAACTCTAGTGGAGTGAAAGGGTAGTTTGTAGGTCAGAAAATATCGGTTTGGGGATTCAGGGGGAAGATACTCTCAATTTGAGGGAAAGATTGATTAAATTTAATTAATTACTATTTGAATTGACTGTATGCTTTCAAATTGAGATGGCATTCTAGTTTTTTGTTAAAATACATGGAAATGGTGGTATAGGCTGCAAACTGGTTTCAATGGTAGCTGCAGAGGGTACTGTGGCTTTCGTTGTGCATTGGATGGCTGAATTGGGTGTCCGGAGCATGTTCGATAGGTAGTTGGTGGTGAAATTCGATTGTAGAGGCTCAGGTGGCACAAGAAAGCTTAGGAAGATTTCACAGAGCCGATTAGCGAAAAGGGTGAAAATGAGCGTCTTCGTCCTTTTAACCGGCAATGGTTAGAATTTGGTGCGGAATTCATAATGAACAGTGGGTGGTTTCGGCGTTTGGCGGGGAGGCGGTTTCGAGGGCCATCGCACCGCTTTTGGCAGCTGGGTGGTATTTCCCTGAGAGCACGCAAGTTCTCCTAGTGTTTCCATGTAATCAAAGAGAACCCGAGCAAAACTGTGAATCTCGTGTGCTCTCGAGTGGGTAAAGTTTGGAAAGGGAGTCTATGCGATAAGGATGCACGCCGTTAGATCTAGGGGTGCAAGATTTAACGACTGTTGTGCGGTGGAAATGCATGGAGGGAATAAGGGCAGAGATTTGCTGGGCCCAAGGGGATTAATTACACTTAACTGTAATTAATTAATGAATAAGGAAGGGTTAAATATAAGTGGGTTTAATAAAATGGGACCAGGGCTTGTATGTAGCAGAGTTTGTTTACCGCACTAGGGTGGTGGGTTAAATGGGTCTATGTCGGGGAAAATGTGAATTGTGAAGTTAATTAAATAATATGGAGGGGGGATTTAAACTTAGGACAAGGGGGGTTTTATGGGGTTTTTAGATAAAATAGGGAAATTAATAAGGGGAAAATGATTTTTTCAAAGGGGAATGGGTTCCACACTAGAGAAAAGGGGTTTTGGGTTGGGAAATGACCTTTGGAGGGTAATTTTCTAGGGAAATGTGTGAAACCAAGGCGTAAGGTTCAAAATGAAGGGAAAAGGGTATTTTAGTAGGAAATGATTGGATAATGGGGAAATTAGTAATCATGCAATGGGGGTGAAATGAAATGAGGGGAATTTGATTAAATCAGCTTGTGAACATCCTTTCACTTTCATAACTGCTCCTGCACACTGAAACATATGATTAAGCATGATAAGTGTGTTTTTTCTTTAACAATCTTATACTTATGTAACCTTTCTTGTACCTACCCTTGACTTACCCTAACATGTTTTCTTCACTTTATTGGGTGCATTTAAAATAGCAGGCCTTTTCTTTCATTTTTCTTTTGAAAAGAAAACTACGTAATTCTAACCTTATATCTTCTAATGGCCCAGATTAAGCTATTGAGCACATTTTATTTTTCTACCTAACTACTGATCTCCCAAGATTAAACAGTTTGGCTAGATCTTTATTCTCTATCTATAAACATGAAATTTAAAGCATGAACTAGTCAAGATTAAACTATTTGACCATCATAGGTTGTGGCTTTTATGACAAGCTGCACACAACCATTATTTTTCACAGTAAAGTAAAAAGTAGTGGAACTTAGACTTGCACACTTTCATGATTTGTTTTTTGTTTGAGGTTCATATTTTTTCACTTTTTTTTTTTTTTTTTTTTTCTTATTCTTTTTGTCCTTTTCTATTTCTTTTAGGACATACCCTCTTTACATTTTTTGATTTTTAATATGGAAAACAGTTTACAGAAAGCAAAAGTATGTACAATATTACAAGACTAGCTATAGCGAATTCAAAATTATGAATCCTATTATTATAGGACCCTAGCATAGTCTCTCTATTGACTATGGAAGCAAAATATTTTGGAGTTGTTAATGTAGGGATGAAGGAAATTTAGATTCATAAAATCTTGGGAGAGATTTGGTTTCCTCTTAAGGCCTCAACTACTATCTATTGTGATAATCAAAGTGCAATTAAATTTGTTGACAATCCTATTGCACATACTAATATGAAGCATGTAGAACTTGATTCTTACTACTTACAAGAACTGGTTTAAGATAATATTGTCATTGTTTTCTATTGCAAAAATAATGATCAAATTGCTGATATCTTTAAAAATCAATTAGGTAAATCCAAATTTGTTAAGATACATAGTATGCTTGGGCTACAAGATGCTACAATTATGGGGGAGCATGTCCTGCAAATGTAGTTTCACCTTTTCAAGCTCCAAAACATTATGTTGTTGGGGATGTGTTGGAACCTAAGGTTATGTTGACCCATCAAACCTCTAGAGCTCCTAGAGACAAGCAATCAAAGGATTTCCTAACAACTGATAGTTAGTCAAGTAGTTCACTAGCAAAGTAGTTGATTGCTTAGTCGAATGTCTGGTCTTCAAGTTGGTCATGTAGCCAACTATTGACTAGTTGATTGAGTGATTGTCTAGCAAGACCACCAACTAAGTGGTCAAAGGAATTGACACGGTCGAAGGAATAAGTTGGAAAATTAGGATAACTTTTGAATTAGAATAGTTGACAAGAAATGTGTCGATTAGAACAATATACTAGCTAACAAAACATCACAAATTTCATGGAAATAGTTGGGGCAACTGACACTCCTTTGTGAGTCCAATCTTCCACAATTCAAGGAATTTGGTTAGATTTGGACACTATAAATAAGAGACCCTTTGGTTTGAATATGAACAACTATCATGAAGATCGTGAATCATTTTTTTTTTTAATCTCATATTGTGATGTTTTCATCATAATGTAATATTATTAAGTCTTGTAATCATTCCTTTAGACACCACCCATCATCTTGGAGTACTTTTTATTTTATGATTATTTTATTTTAAATTTTTCTCACCCCCCAATAGGTTTTAACTACACAAGATAAAATACTTTTAATGTTGGGTGTGGAGCTTGATTATCTTCTGTATTCAAAGGTATAGCCGCATTGGACCCCAGTTCGAAATGTGGAGGCAATGCTGCCCATAAAATATTCGCTGCAAGGGGGATCCAAGGGGGGTGGTTGCGACCTTTGGGGGTTTCAGGGGCAGCGCCCCTGAAGCTAAGAGTAGATGTAAAATTGCCTTGTAAAAGTATAGTAATTTCTAGTCAATCTAGGCCGTTCATTAGGTAGAGATCTGATGGTAGAAGTTATGTTTAATTTATGGTTTTTTGCCCTAGAAGGCAATCCCTCACTATATATGAGGGAATTGTATTGCGTCTATGTAGATTTGTATTCTAAGCGATAAAGAGAGAGGAGATTGAGAGCGAAGAGGGTGTTACAACGGATTTGTTGTAGGTTGTATCTCTTTAGTTTGCTAGACAATATAAAAGGAAGGACTGGTTGTTTCTCCGTGGACATAGCCCAAACTGGGTGAACGACATATATTTGTGTCTCTCTTGTTTTATGTGTTTTCTATGTTTATATTTTTGCAATATTTTATGTGTTCCATTGCTCTATAATATATAATTTTCTAACAACTGGTATCAGAGCCGAAGGTCTATTTCGCTGATAAACTCGCAAGAGAGAAGGGTTCCTGGTTCAAGTGGGAGCAATGTTGGAAGATGGTAGGTTTAGGGTTGAAAAATTCAACAACCAAAACTACCAGCTGTGGAAGATGCAGATGGAAGATTATCTGTATCAGAGAGATCTGTACCTACCGTTGAGAAAAAAGATAAAGAAGTTGACAAGTATGACAGACACAGAATGGGATATTCTCGATAGAAAGGCACTTGAAACAATACGGTTGTGCCTAGCAGCGTCAGTAGCGTTTAATATATCAAAGGAAACGACAACAGAGGGTTTAATGTCGGCATTGGCCAAACTATATGAAAAACCCTCGGCCTCAAATAAGATATTTCTTATGAAGCGTTTATTTAATATGAAGATGTCAGAAGGTGGATTTGTTGCTGATCATTTAAATGATTTTAATACTATTACAAGTCAGTGAAGTTTTGTAGTGGTAAACTTTGATGATGAAGTTAGAGCTCTATTATTCTTGTGCTCATTGCCAGAAAGTTGGAATGGTTTAGTAATGGCCATTAGTAACTCTGTTTCTGGATCTAGTACTTTAAAGTTTGATGATGTTGTCAGTGCTATCCTTAGCAAGGAAATGCAATGGAAAAGCTCAAGTGAGACATCGAGTAATGCTTTGAGTGTAGAGTCTAGGGGAAGAAAAATGGAAAGAGGAAAAAGATCAGGATATCACAGTAAATCAAGGAAGGGCATATCCAAGTCCAGATCGGGGATAGTCTGTTGGAAATGTGGAAAGAAAGGACACCTAAAGAAAGACTGTAGATCTCGAAAGGGAAAAGAAGGAGATGCACAACAAGAAAACAATCATGAAGCAAATGTGACAGGTGAGGTGTTACAAGATGCTTTGATTCTTTCTTTTGAAAATATTACTGATTCTGGTGGTAGATTCAGGGGCCTCATTCCATGCCACACCTGATAAGAAATACTTTCATGACTATGTTCAAGGAGATTTTGGACAAGTCCATTTGGGTGATGATAAACCCTATAGAATTGTTGGAATGGGTAAGGTTCTTGTAAAACAGCAGAATGGAAACCAATGGCTACTAAAGGAGGTAAGGCATGTTTCAGATCTGAAGAAAAATCTAGTTTCAACAGGGTAGTTACGCAGTGAAGGTTGTGTGACAAATTTCATAGATAAAGCTTGGAAGGTCAGCAAAGGAGCCCTGGTAATAGCAAAAGGCGAAAAGGTTGGTACATTGTATTTATGAAATGGTATTTCTAACTCTGTTAATGCTTTAACTTCCAAAGGAGCAGATGCAACATTATGGAATCATAGGCTCAGACACATGAGTGAGAAGGGGATGAAGATCCTTCACTCAAGGAATTTGTTGCCGGGTTTGAAGAATGTTGATTTGGACTTCTGTGAGAATTGCATTTATGGAAAACAGAAGAGAGTCAGATTTCTTCGAGTTGAGAAAGAAAAGAAGAGTGAAAAATTAGAGCTTGTGCATACAGATGTATGGGGACCTGTTCAGGTATCATCTCTCGATGGCTCTCGTTATTATGTTACTTTTATTGATGATGCAACTCGAAAAACTTGGGTTTATTGTATTAAGAATAAATCTAATGTATTTGATACTTACAAGAAATGGAAATATTTGGTTGAGATTGAGACACGAAAGAAATTGAAGTGTCCCAGATCAGACAATAGAGGTGAATATGGCAGCAAAGAGTTTGATAGGTATTGTTAAGAGCATGGAATTTGCAGAGAGAGGACAGTTCCAAGAACACCACAAGAAAATGGTGTGTCAGAAAGGATGAACAGAACAATCATGGAGTGTGCAAGGTGCATGAGGTTGCATGCAGGATTGCCTTTACAATTTTGGGTAGATGCTGTAGATACTGTTGTTTATCTAATAAACAAAGGCCTTTCAAGTTCCTTGGATGGTGGTGTTCCAGAGGAAGCATGGATAGGTAAGAAGGTAAACTACTCTTTTTTAAAGCCTTTTGGTTATGAGGCCTTTGTCCATATTAATAAAGAAAATAGAACAAAGCTTGAGGCAAAATCAAAGAATTGTACCTTTATTGGATATGGTGTTAATGATTTTGGTTATCGCTTATATGATTATGAAAATCACAAAATCATTAGGAGCAGAGATGTAATATTCAATGAAAAGGTCTTGTATAAGAATCAGTTGCAGGAAAAGAAATAGGAAAAAGAAAATGGAGAATACACAGTGCTTGACGATATCACAGGAAAAGTGATGGTGCTTGAAAATCATAATGATCAATAGCCAGAACAACAACCACAATAGCAATAAGCACTTCAAACACCTAACAGTGGTGTTAGAAGATCTACCAGGATAAGTAGAACCCCTGAACGAGACTCTCCTTCATTATATTATGTATTGTTGACTGATTCTGGTGAACCAGAATGTTATGAAGAAGCAGTGCAGGTAGAAACCAGGAAGAAGTGGGAGCAAGCCATGAATGAAGAGATGGACTCCTTAACACATAACCAGACTTGGGACTTAGTTAGGTTGCCTACAGGTAAAACATCATTGCAAAATAAATGGGTTTACAAGTTGAAGGAAGAAGATGGAGGTAGAGAAAGGTATAAAGTTAGACTTGTGGTGAAAGGGTTTGCACAGAAGAAAGGTATTGATTTTGATGATATATTTTCTCCTGTTGTGAAAATGACTTCAATCAGAACTATTCTAAGTCTAGTAGTTGCTGAAGATTTACATCTTGAGCAGTTAGATGTAAAGACAACTTTTCTCCATGGGGATTTGGAGGAAGAGATATATATGCAGCAACCACAAAGGATATGAGGTAAAAAGGAAAGGAGAAACTAGTGTGCAGGTTGAAGAAGACTTGTATGGCTTAAAACAGGCTCCAAGCCAGTGGTATCTAAAATTTGACAGGTTTATGTCTGAACAAGGTTATACTAGATGTCACTCTGATCATTGTGTTTATCTCAAAAGGAAAAATGATGACAGCTATATTATATTGTTATTGTATGTAGATGACATGCTTGTTGCAGGTTCTAACACGCAAGAGATAAATGTGCTCAAAAGAAAATTGGCCAACTCATTTGCAATGAAGCATTTGGGTGCTGCAAAACAAATCCTTGGTATGAGAACAACTAGAGACAGGAAGAATCACAAATAAACATTGTCTCAAAGTGAGTACATAGAAAATGTGTTGAAAGGGTTTAATATGCAGAATGCAAAACCAGTTAGTATACCTTTGGCCAGCCATTTCAAATTAAGTAAGGAGGCGTGTTCCAAGGCTTAGGAAGAAAAGGCTCATATGTCTAAAGTTCCATATGCATTAGCAGTTGGAAGCTTAATGTATGCAATGGTCTGCACAAGGCCTGATATTGCACATGCAGTGGGAGTTGTAAGTAGGTACAAGAACAATCCAGGAAAAGAACATTGGATGGCGGTGAAGTGGATTCTCAGGTATTTGAGAGGTACCACAAATCAAGCATTATGCTTTGGTAGTTCAAACATTGCTCTACAGGGATATGTTGATGCATATATGGCAGGTGACAAAGATAATAGGAGGATCACTACAGGATATGTGTTTATTGTAGGTGGAACAACTGTCAGTTGGGTCTCAAAACTACAAAGTGTTGTTGCACTCTCAACAACAGAAGCAGAGTATGTTGTTGCTACAGAGGCTAGTAAAGAAATGATTTGGTTACAAAGGTTTCTAGATGAATTGGGTAAGAAGCAGGAGTTGGGCAGGTTATACAGTGACAACCAGAGTGGCATACATCTTGCAAAGAACTTTGCATTTCATTCCAAGACTAAACATATATAGCTCAAGTACTAATTCATACGGTCATCATTGGAAGATGGATAGTTGAAGCTAGAAAAGATACACACTAGCCAGAATCTTGTAGATAAGCTAAGAAAAGTTGTAACAAGGGAGAAACTGAGAATATGCTCAATTTCAATTGGTCTTCAAGTATGATGAAGAAGATGAGAAACAACCAGGTCCAAAGTGGAGTCATTGTCTAGCAAATGAAGCATCGGTGGAGTTGCTATAATCAGTCTCCAAGTGGGAGATTATTGGGTGTGGAGCTTTATTATCTTCCGTATTCAAAGGTTTCAGCCGGATATATACCCAAGGAAGACTGTGCACCCCTCCACACGCGGGGGACTTGTCCCCCCCTGCGGGGGTCCTAATCCCCCTCGGCTGGGGGGTCCGGGGGCCAGTGCTCCCCCGACAGGGTTTCGGGGGCAGTACCCTTGAAGCTAAAAATAGATGTAAAATTTCCTTGTAAAGTCTAGTAATTTCTAGTCAATCTGGGTTGTTCATTAAATGAATGATTTGACAGTGGAAGTTATGTTTAATTTAGGGTTTTTTCCCCTAGAAAGAAACCCCTCACTATATATGAGGGAATTGTATTGCGTCTATGTATATCTATATTCTGAGTGAGGAAGAGAGAGGAGATTGAGAGCGAAGACGGTGTTATAGCGGACCTGCTGTAGGTTGTATCTCTTCAGTTTGCTGGATAATATAATAAAAGTAAGACTAGTTGTTTCTCCGTGGATGTAGCCCAAACTGGGTGAACCACATATATCTGTGTCTCTCTTGTTTTATGCATTTTCTGTGTTTATATTTCTACAATATTTTATGTGTTCCATTGCTCTGTAATATATAATTTTCTAACACTTATGAACCATCTCCAAGAGTTGCATCCCTTTAGTTGCATGATGGTTTAAGTTCCCTTGGTAATTGATTGTAATTATCTAGATGACAAGCTCTCATTCTATGAAAGCCACAAAAACACTCCTCTCACTAAACTATGTCCAAACTAACATAATAATGTTAACAAGGCCTATAACTAATCCTTCAATCAATGTCAATTCATTCAATCTAATTGCTCTCCTATTCTTGCAATCACATACACACATTAGTCAACACAACAAGTCAGTTTTCGTCATTGTTGATGTTCACTTAGTTGGTTTTCCTTTAGTCGATCAACTCATCATAATCAAGTTGCCTCCATGAGTTCTACCTTAATGTGCCTTCATTTGAGCAAATTTTGAATAAACCCAATCTTGTAGTAGACGTGCAACTCCTTCTACTCTTGACTCCAATTTTTTGAATCTTTATTCAACTTCATCAATCTCATGGTCATCTACCATCTTAGCTTTACTTGGATCCCAACTATGTGTTATTCTAGAAACAATGGAAAATCAATCAATGAATATCTTTCACCATACACTCCTGAGAAACAAAAGCTACACTCCGTTGCCAAACAATTATATTTTCTAGTGGATATGTAAAAATTGTTCAGTGTATGTACACCACATATTCAATTAAATGAATATTACATCTTGTGGATATTACATCATTGATTTATTTCCTTGTTAATTAGAGCCAAAACACAAAACAAACAATTATAAAGTGTTGAAAATAGAAACAATAAATGATAAAAATAGAATCCAGAAATTCCAGTTTTATTTGTCCTTGAATTAATCTGAGAATTAAAATCAAATTCTATTCTCATAGCAACTTGTAAATAGTTAATTAAGTTTAATTAAATTAATTAGCTTAGGAATTTCAAGTTGGAAGTCTTTTTGAAGTCATGTATATGTTCTCCCTATATTATAGGGGTCCAGGATGAGTTAATTGTGAGTTGTAATTAGATAACTCAGTTTATTGAGTTGAGTTCAATTAAATTAGTTCCACACCATTTGAGGAACTAATAGTGAGTTAACAGTCAGTTGGTGCACTAATTCATTAACTAGTGCTACTCCAGTTAACTGAAGATTCCCACATCAAAAACTCTTGCATGTCAATTCTGAGAAAGACCCAGTTGAGACTAGAGTGCAGGGACAATGTACTATCAATTGTATAATTTTCTAAGTGTACAGATGGTGCATGCAATTAGGAACTGAACCTTGAAGGGATTACAAAATTTTGGATGCACTGGTTTCCCTTTAATATGGGTAATCAGCTAGAGGAATTGCACAAGGAAATAGGTTCTTGGAGAGCTGAAGAATTGGCTAAGTATTGGCCAAGAGTTTGCTTGTGAGCCGGAGATTCATTTTACTAAGTGTTGGGATTATTCTTGTGAGAACAATAATTATATTATCATCTTGGATTTATGATTTAATGCAATACAGATAGTGGGGTTTTGAGTCATGGCTTTCCCTAGATATTTATTGTGTTATGTTCCATTGATTTATCTTCTTCTTGTTCATATTGTTTTCATCGATCTATTGGCTTCCGCTGGTTGAAAGCAGAAGTAGATTCTTGTCTTTTGCTTTATTACATTGCATGAGTTTGTGAATCTAAAGATTTTTCTACATAAAGTACACTATATTTCACACAAAATTAAAAAATATTTTTGAGAGCTTTCCCAGGGAAGAAACTCCCATATCTTTCTTGGTTTAAGTGTCTACTAGTTAACAAATATTTACAACCATAAATCTGCATCATCCACAGGATTCCACATATGGGAAGTTGCACTTACAATGCTTGGCACTCTTGGTATTCAAAGTTGATTCCTTCCTTTCTTTGAAGGAAATATTTATTCTCAGCAAACCTCTTCAATAGTTGTAATCCATAAATTGACTATTCCAATGAATAATTAATCACTTAATCCTCTAATCAACTAACCTTGACTCTATTGTGTAGCCTCTCTTCTTATTTTTCATGTCCAAAATTAGTTACAACCATTCATCTTTTGTGTTGATTTAATTACATAGTGGTTTGACTTCCATCAAATTGATGCCAACTATGCCATTAATGAGCTCATGATCTATGAATGTCACGTGGACATTCCTCTTGTTGACCCTTATACAAACTAACACAATAGTGTTGATAAGACCTTCTGCTAATACTTATTCAACCCCAATTCATCCAATCCACTTGATATTTTTTTCATGTTGTCAACATATGGACACTAGTGTTTGACATAATTTCCTCAATAGTGACTTAGTACTCTTAACCGATATGCCTACCCAAGACCTATGACAAACAGTTTGTGATGATGCTTAATTAACCCATAAAATTCACAGTGAAAACATGAAAAACATAAATAAACAAGAAGGGGAATCAAATTTACTTTATCATGGAAGACAACTATCTAATAGTTGTAGTGATTGAATTCTTTGAGACCTTGGCTCCATGAATCTCCTCACATATTACCTGCACCCAGACAATGACAAATCTTTGATTTTACATTCTTGTAGACTAATGTTAGCATTAACATTTTGAAAAATAAAATACCAACATAAATAACATCAATGAAAATTATGTTGTTGGGGGGAAGATAAATGCTTTTATTATACCATTAGAGTTTATAATAGTTTCTCCCTTCATATTCCCTCATTGTCCCTCCTCTCACCATAGCTAATTGTCAAGGCATAAAATATTATGCAACTTATCGCAAGGGGAACTTGGGTCCTAATTTCGACAACATTTCATTGCATGATTTTTTCTCTTTGTTCTATGGAGATAATTTCTTATATATAGGTCTTTGGAGGAGTGATTAGATGCATCTAGACACTTTGTCGACTATGTTTGATATTGTCCTTCAATTCTTATCTTTTAGAATTTATCACTTTTGACCTTTTCTACCCTTAATCATTCACTCTACTAGCCTTAGCTACTTAAACTCTCTTTTACTGTGTAATTGGAGAATTGTAAGTCTCCTTGGTAAGCCAACAAGAGCATTGCCACTCTCCTTGATAGTGTTCTAGGTGCATTGAAGAGGATACACACTGGTTTTTGTAGGATTTCCATGGACTTCTTTTTGCATTCTATCTTACATTTTGATGCCTTTCCCTGGTAGACTAAAGGGGGTATCACTTTGATCTATGGAGGACCCAGAAGCTGACATTTTGAGCTATAGCATATGCCCCCTAATGTATGAGGTTAAAATAGAAGTTGATGGTTGAAACACATTACAATAATCTCAGTGAGCTATATAAAGGGAGGTAGCCAAGGATGTGGAACTTGCAAAGGGTTGTAAAAGGCAAAGTTAGATACATATAATATACATCCCTAAGGTAGGCATACTCATATTTAGTACCGAAATAATAGAGCATGGCCACCAACACAACATACTACGGACTCATGTCATCAAGGACTGGTCATGATAAAATGTAGATCTCTTTTACAATAGATATCAGTAGGGATACAGACACTAATGGGAGTGCCCAAATGACAACTCTCAAAGTACTTAATACACTCTCCAAAATAGCTTGGGGGAGGAAATGTGCTTGAGTGAGGTACCCCACCCCCCAATGTCTTCGAATCATATAGATAGCAGCTAATGTCATGCAAGCAAAAATACTATTTGATTATTAGGCATTGTGGTAACTTGTTAAGACATGTGAGGGAAACCACCAATGATGAAAATTGTTCCCAAGGTACCAAACACAATCTATCGAGTGTAGATGAATGAGTTGATTTGAAGCACTGATAGAATCGGCAAACATGGTCTAGTGAGGACAAACCTCTATTAACCACTAGGAATCCTGCCATTAAGGGTTGCAAGCTCCAAGGTACTAAATTGTTTCCATATATACATCTCATATAAGGCGTTGATGCTAATGGGAAGAGATCCATCGAAGGAGGGCCTTGACGTATTCCCCATCATTCAACACAAAAGCAACACCAATATGATGTCACTGGTGATAACATATGAAGAATTGATGCACAATTGATACAAGGATGGCTGACACAAAATATATAATGATATTATAGATTGTAACAACCTTAGATTAAAATTTGATGTAATAAAAGTTAATAAAGGAAAAATAAGACCAAGGCCACGGGACAGGTATTCCAAGTTGAATGTTGGGAAAACATCATAGTGGGTGTCACTTTCAGTTTATTATGGCTAAGGAAATTGGCAAAGGCATTGGAAAAGGCATGAGGCATTAATTGATATTTATTTATGAAAATAAAGGAAAATAGGAGAAAAGGAAGGTGAATAATCATATATTTGCATGAGAAGGAAAATAGAGGAAAATGAAGAAAATAAAGGGCTCAATTATAAAAAGGCTTCTGAGGATTAGTTCACAACTTTTGCTAGTTTAGCTTTTTGTCAGTTTAATTTTGGAGCTCTCTTCTATTTGCTCATTCTTTCATACTCTTGCACACATAGAGTATTCTTGGAGCACCAACTACTTTCATCTTTTTGATGAATAGTGTGTTGTGTCCTTATATTGACAAGTTTGCGATAGTATTAATTGACGATATATTGATATATTCTAAGAATGAGGAAGAGTATGCAGAACACCTAGAAGCAATGTTAAGACTATTTAGAGAACATCAGTTGTATGACAAGCTTAGTAAGTGCAATTTCTTTCAAACGAAATTTCGTTAGTTGGGACATGCCGTTTCCATGGAAGGTATAACAGTGGACCCAGAAAGATTAGAGCTATCATGGAGTGGGGAACTCCTAGGAATGTGGATGAAGTCAGATCATTCATGGGATTAGTAGGTTATTATGGGTGGTCCATCATGAACTTCTCACAGATTGCCTATCATATTACATCCTTGCAAAGGAAAGGAAATAATTTGGAATGTACAGAGGAATGTGCAGCTAGTTTTGAGCAATTGAAGCAATTGCTTACAAACGCTTTAGTTCTAAAGATCGCATATCTAGATAAAGAGTTCGTGGTGTGTATAGATGCTCTTAAGAGAGCACTTGGTGGATTCTTGATGCAAGAGGGACATGTGGTATTCTATGAGTCAAGGAAGTTGAATGAGCACCAAGAAAACTATGTGACTCATGATCTTGAGTACTTGGCAACGATCATTCATGCATTGAAGATGTTGAGGCACTATCTTCTTGGTAGGAGGTTTGTTTTGATGAGTGATCACAATGGTCTGAGATACTTGTTTGACCAACCTAATCTTAATGCCATGCAAGCTAGGTGGTTGGCCACGCTCAGTGTGTTTGACTTCGATATTAGTTACATTAAGGGTAAGGAGAATATGGTTGCAAATGCTCTTAGTAGAAGAGTGCAGGTAAATCACATTGCAACTATGAGTTCTTATGGGACAAATTTGTTGGATAAAATCTTATAGGCAGGGAAACATGATGACAGGTCCCGACAACTTAAGCACATATTACAAAAACATAGTACATGTGATTAAGATGTGGATTATCATCTCACGGCATATGGCTTAGTGAGATTTAGGGACAAGATCTATGTGTGATACAATAGTGAATTCAAGAAGCTTATCATGAGGGAATTTCATGTTAAGTCTTATTTATGTCACCCGGGATATCAAAAGACTTTGATAGTTGTGAATAAATTTTACTACTCGCTGAACTTGAAAAAGGAAGTGATTGAGTTTGTGGCTAGATGTTTGGATTGTCAGTAGGTAAAATCAAAGTGCAAGCATCCAGGTGGGTTATTGCAACCGATTCTAATTCCAAAGTGGAAATATGAGCATGGACTTCATCATAGTTTTGGTGAAGACATCTAGACATCATGACTACATTATAGTTGTGGTTAACAGGTTGACCAAGGTAGCTCACTTCATTCTAGTGAAGTCTACTAATTCAGCTAGTGAGGTAGATTAGATCTTCATCAGGTAGATAATGAGACTGCATGGTGTTCAAAAGAAGATCATATCAGACAAAGATGCCAATTTCATTTATAGGTTTGGAAAGAGTTGTTTGCAGGTTTAGGGACAATGTTGTGTTTTAGTACAACCTTTCATCCATAGACAGATGGACAGACAGAGAGGGTCAACAATATTATTGAGGACATGTTGAGGATGTAGGTCATGAACCAAAAGAGGAAGTAGGAGGAGTATCTTCCAGTGGTAGAGTCTACTTATAATAATGGGTATCATGAGTCCTTGAGGATGAGTCTATTTGAGGAACTTTATGGGCAGGTTTGTAATACGCCCATCAGCTGGAGTGATCGAGTGACAAGGAGTTAATTGGACCAGACATATTGGTTGAGATATAATAATAAATGGAGGTTATTAAAAGGAATTTAAAGATAGCACAAGACAAGAAGAAGAGCTATGCAGATCGGTACAGGGAATTCAAGGAGTTTTATGTTGGGGAGCATATGTACTTGCCCATCAAGCCCAAGAAGAGCTCCTTGAGGATTGGATCATGTGCCAAGCTGGCACCTCTGTATTGTAGGCCTTTTGAGATCCTTGAGAGGATTCGACTAGTGGCCTACATACTTGCACTACCGCCAACAATGAAAGTCCATGATGTTTTCCATGTTTCATTAATTAAAAGATATGTGAAGGATGTTGATCATGTGATTGAATGGTCTGTATTTTAGGTGTAACCAGAAGGATAATCCCAATTGGAACCTCAGTGCATATTATAGTGAAAACAAATCATACTCTAAAAATGAGTAATCGAGCGAGTTAAAGTGCAGTGGAAACACTTTGGGCCCGATGAAGATATATGGGAGATGGCTGATCAAATGCAGGCTTTGTATCCTTCATTATTTTCTAGTTGAGGCAAAGGAGTTTTGGTATATGTACATATCTGTGTATGGTTGTTATTGTAGTTACCACAATGAGCTATGTTATAAAGCTCCAATAAGTGGTATAATTGTCATGTTGTCATGTTTATCATGTTGGTTTTGGATTTTTAGTAGGTTGTTATTGTAAATACTGCATTGAGCTAAGTTATAAAGCTCCATAGGAAGTATGTTTTGGTTTCAGCAGTTTTAATTGTCATAGGTGTCATAAAAAACCGAGGATAGTGTTCCCCCAAGGTGGAGGGGTTTATAATAGCCCCATGTTAAAAGTTCATGTAATAAAAGTAAAAAAGGAAAATTAAGACCAAGTTCATGGGATACATTTTCGAAGCTGAATGTTGGGAAAAACATCTTAGTGGGTGTGACTTTCGGTTTATTATGGCTAAAGAAATTGACAAAGGCATTGGAAAAGACATTAGGCATTAATTGGAATTTATTTATGAAAATAAAGGAAAATAGGAGAAAAGGAAGGTGAAGAGACACAAATTTGCATGAGAAGGAAAATTGAAGGAAAATAGAGGAAAATGAATAAAATAGAAGCCTCAATGATGAAAAGGCTTTTGAGGATTAGTTCACAGCTTTTGCTGGTTTAGTGAGTTCAGTTTTGGAGCTCTCTTGTATTCTCTCATTCTTTCATACTCTTGCACATAGAGACCATTCTTGGAGCACTCTAGCATTAGAGAAAGTAAGGTAAAGAAAGGATAAGGAAAGTAAAGGACAAACAAGGAAGGTTGAATCAAGCAGCTTCAACAAGAGGATTTTGCAGGTAACCAGTTGCATGTGTGATTTCCTAGCTGAGGTGTGAATGCATGGTACTTGGATTTGTTCATTTGTTGTCAATGACATGGGTTTTTCCTGGTTGACAGTGGTTTCAGCCTTGCCTTTCCATTTCCTAGATAACCATGGTGTGATGGGATTCATTTCTTGGTTGAGCTTTGGATTGTTGGAAGGTTTTGGTACCAGATGAGGTGGTCTCGAGAAAATTCCCAAGGGTTGGGGGTGGAGATGGTTTCCTTTGGGAAGCCCTCGACAAGTGGGTGGAGATAGAAAATTCCTCAAGGTAATTTTGAAGAAATTCTGAGGTATCCAAGCTTGTTTTGGTTGTGTGATCCCTTGACCGGTTTTGGAAAGATCGTGGTAGCTTGAGGGTGGATATGGTTAATCTCTGGGAATCATTAATTATTTATGTCTTGAGACCCCACATTCATGCTTGGAATATGACATGGGGGTGATTGGATGAAAGAAAGATTTGGTTCAACCCAATCTATGGTCGAGTGGTACGTGGAAGTCCCTGACTTGGTTGGATTTTGCACAAGTTATTAAGAGATATTTTCCTATTGTAATCTATGAGCACTTGTACTTGTTATTATGATGATTTGATGGTTCTTTAGTCATGGTTAGTAATTTTGTTATATGTTGGTTATAAACATGGATTCGTAATGTGCTCTAGCTATGACTTGTTCAAGATTTGATAAGTATATGAATGGTTGATGAATGGATGGACTAACAAGTGTTATTGTAGATAATATGAGAGGGCATTAGAACTTCTTGATGATATTCAGATGGAATACAAACTCTTAAAATTATATATGCTTTCATGACCTGTAACTCACATGTTCACCATTTGTTTGCTGAAATAATTGTTATGTTTAGGACTGGTTAGGTCATTTCTTGTTCAAGTTTTGTATGAATATCATTGTCATTATGTCATTTATTATTTTAAGAGGTTATAGGCAATTTTGCGCAGTGGTCTGGAGGCTAGCATGGAAAGGTGGTTTAGATATCGGGAAAACACCCTCTAAACTAAAGATTTTTGGCTATAACTATAGGGAAGGAGGCTTGTGCATGAGGTTGGAGGCTTATAACCACACCCTTTCCTTGTCATGAAAGCAGTTGTGAGCCTAGGTCAGTGAAAAAGTAATCCAGCTCAGGGTTTGGTCACCTGGGGTGGTTCCTTGGCCCCTGGGTCTCTTGTAAGCCTTGAGGGATGTATGTGAGTAGTTAGTTATCGACCCCACTTCCATAGGTGAAGATTGGAGGTCGATTCATGTCATAGTAACTCTTTGTCTCATGTTTACCTTGGTAATCCAGTGAAATTGGGTAAATGTGGGAGGGGTGGTTACAATTTGGTATTAGAGCATGGTTCAAATACTTGGACTGGATGGCCTAGATTTATGTTGTTATGCATGCATTGTCATGGTTATGGTTTTCATGCATGAGGTCATTGTATGCAGTTAGTATTATCATGCATG
>APFE030500131.1:0-61640 GCA_000404065.3 Pinus taeda | reverse complement strand
GATGTAGGAGGAGATTAGGAGAAGCACCATAGATGGTTCTTCATCTAAGCATGATGATGAAGAAAATCTAGCCTTAGCCAGTAAGGCAAGGAAAGGGAAGGAGAAGGATTCTCATCCCAAATCGAGTTCTTGTCATGGCGGGAAGAAGATTGACAAATCTCAAGTGTGAGCTTTAATTGTCATGAGGTGGGCCACTATGCAACTAATTGTCCATTGAAGAAATCCAAGAAGGGATCCTTGAAAGCATCGGATGGTGAGGCACTGGCCTCACAGTTCGAATTGGATTTACCCTCATCGCATGTATGCTTTCATCGATGATGGGTTGTGGTTGGTTTTTGGATAGTGAAGCCTCATTCCACATGACCGACAATAAGATTTTATTCAGTACCTTGGAGGAGAAGGACCTCCAAATGTGCATAGAGATGGGTGATGATGGAAAGTACCGTGTTTCAGGTGAAGGTACGGTTGTGTTTCAGAGGGAGCATGGAGCTCCTCTCATCCTGACTGATGTAAAGTATGTGCCTGGACTGAAGAAAAACTTGGTATCGATCATGATGTTGGAGGACAAAGGCTACGATGTTGTCTTCAGTAAGGGAAAGGTTTTCCTTAAACACATCACCACGGGTCAGGTGAAACAGATCGGTTCACGGGTATAGAACTTGTATGCTCTTGAGGTTCAAGATGCATGCAAAGCCTTAAGGAGCAATGCAAATGTTAGAGACTTGGTGGTTGAGAGGGAGAGTACATTACCTCTCAACATGCAACACTAGAAGAAGTCTCAGACAATTATGGAGGAGCCACAATTAGAGAAGTCAATAGAGGGATCACATGCAGCCATACCTCCAAGTAGGAGGTGGAGTGATGTGAAGTGATAGTCCCAAGAAGGCTGAAATCGGGGTAGGATCCTTGAGGTACCTAGCCTCTTTGATTAGACCTTGCTACAGGAGCCTCAACGAGGAGTAGTAGGACTGGCTGAGTGGGTAGAGAAAGATGCGGATGGAGCGGCAGAGGGAGCTTCAACATCAAAGGGTGTTTCTAGCCCAACAGGGAGGTCAGTTGGGAGATCAGTTACTTACTTCTCAGTAACTGAGTTGCAGTGCAGCAGTGGGCAACACGATGCAACATGATGAGAGGAGGTGCAGTGTGGATGCAGTGCTGGGAGAAAGGTCCAGCAGCAACAGGGATGCAGGAAGAGGTGTACATAGAGCAGCTGGAAGGATCTGAGACCTTTGATCGTGAGTCACATGTGTGCCGACTCAAGAGAGATTTGTATGGGCTGAAGCAAGCACCTCGTGCTTGGTACACCAGGATCGATAACTACCTCACCGGGTTGGGCTTCACAAAGAGTGAAGCGGATGCGAACTTGTACCACATCATGGTGGAAGGTAAGGAATTGATCATTGTTCTTTATGTTGATGATTTGATACTGACAAGTGATGATCAGTTGATCATTTCTTGCAAGGAGGACCTGGCAAGAGAGTTTGATATGAAAGACATGGGTCTCATGCACTACTTTTTAGGCATGGAAGTGTGGCAGAAGGATGGGGAAGTGTTTGTATCTCAAGGCAAGTATGCCAATGAGATACTCAGGAGATTCCACATGGAGAAGTGCAAACCCATGCAAACTCCTCTAGCAGGTAACTGGAGGAAGGAGGATTCTACTTCAGGAGAAGTAGTAGAGGCTACTGTGTATCGACATCTTGTGGGTTCACTAATGTACTTAGTGAACACACGACCAGATTTGTGCTATGCGTTGAACCAACTGAATCAAGCTATGGTTCAGCCTACCAAGCTGTTTTGGAAGGCAGCTAAGAATGTTTTGAGATACCTCAGAGGCACATCTCATTATGGATTATGGTATAGATGGTCAGAGGGAGTGAAGCTACAGGGCTTCACGGATGCAGATTGGGCAGGGATTCCATCAGATCAGAAGATCACATCAGGAGGAATTTTAAACCTTGGTTCAACTTCAGTTTCTTGGTATAGCAGGAAACAGAGGTCAGTTGCACTTAGCTCAGAAGAGGCTGAATACATGGCTGCAAGTCAGGCAACATGTGAGGCCATTTGGATGCGGAAAATTCTAGTTGGTTTGTTTGATCAGAAGATGGATCCAACTGTGACCTATTGTGATAACCAGAGTTGTATCAAACTCTCTGAGAATCCAATATTTCATGACAGGTCCAAGCATATAGACATTCGGTATCATCATCTCAGAGACTGTGTGGCGAGGAGGATCATGTTGTTGCAGTGTATTTCGACTGAGGAGCAAGATACTAACATTTTGACTAAGGAATTGTCAAAGTGTAAATTCGAGTTCCATAGAGACATGATCGGGGTGGCAGATAATCCCTTTCTTGTTGAGAGGGAGTGTTGAAAATAACAAGAAGAAATGCTAAAAATAACATTTCTATAGATAGCATTTCGGGATATATTCCAATTTTAATTTGTCCTTGAATTAAAATTCAAATTTAGTCTCACCTGCTCTTTGAAAAATAATTAATTAATTCATCTTGAGTTAATTAGTTGGTGAAAATCAAACATGAAGTCTTTGTGAAGACATGCAACAGTTATCCCTTTGATTAAGGAAGTTATCCCTTAATTAAGGAGATAATGATGAGTTGTATTTGAGTTGTAATTAGTTAGCTCAGTTAACTAGGTTAAGTCCAGTTAAATTAGTTCCAAACAGTTTGTGGAACTAGTTGTGAGTTCAGTCAATTATTGCATGCATGCATGCAACTAGTGTTCTCTAGATAATTGAATATTATCTCATAAATAACTCAAGCATGTCAGTTCAGACAAAGACCCATATGAGATTAAAGGCAAGTACAATGTACTATTAGTTGCTAGAATATTCCCATGTGAATATCTCTTACATGCAAAAGGAATTCATTCCTTGAGGATTGTGTAGTTACTACAGAGGTCAGAGCAATGTGTGAGGTGAGAATCACATAGGTGGAAGCTAGAGGACCTAGGAGAAACTGCACAAGGAAATAGGAGGCTTGGAGGACTGAAGGAGGGCATATGTGTTGTCTATTCTGTCTATGAGCAGCAGTGAGGGATTGTATTGAGAGCTGGATAGCTTGTGAGCTAAAGCTTTGTGTAATCCTGAGATATTTCCACTTGTATGATAATACAGATAGCGGGGTTTTTAGCTAAGGCTTTCCCCAGAGTATTCTTCTATGTTTCATGTGTGATTGAATTTTCTTCTATATTATATGTGTTCTGTTTGATCTTGCTCAAAATCGATTAAGCTTCCATAAGTTTGATTGTAGAAGTAGATTAAGTATTTTGCTTTAGTACATTGCATAATCACTTTAATCTACAATGAGAATTTCTACATTAAGGATAAGGAGAACATGGTTGCAGATGCTCTTATCAAAAGAGTTCGGGTAAATCGCATTGCAACTATCAGTTCCTATGGGACATATTTACAGGGGAAAATCTTGTAGGCATGGTAGCAAAATGACAAGTACTAGCAGCTTAAGCACATGCTACAATAATAGTGTAAAGGTGATCAGGATGTAGATTATTATCTCACAACAAATGGTTTGGTGAATTTAGAGACAAGATCTATGTGTCAGATGATAGTGAACTCAAGAAGCTTATCTTGAGGGAATTTCATGTTAAGTCATATTCAGGTCACCCGGGATATCACAAGACTTTGACAGTAGTGAAGAAGTTTTACTACTCGCCTAACTTGAAAAATGAAGTGGCTAAGTTTGTGGCTAGATGTTTGGATTTTCAATAGGTAAAAGTAGAGTGTAAGCATCCATGTAGGTTATTGCAGCCGATTCCAATTCCAGAGTGGAAATGGGAGGTCATTTCCATGGACTTCATCATAGGTTTGTCAAAGACACCTAGATAGCATGAATCCATTATGGTTGTGGTTGACACGTTGACCAGGGTAGCTCACTTCATTCTAGTGAAGTCTAATAACTCATCTAGTGAGGTAGCTCATGTCTTCATCAGGGAGATAGTGAGATTGCATGGTGCTCCTAAGAAGATCATATCATATAGAGATTCCAAGTTTACTTCTAGCTTTTGGAAAGAGTTGTTTGCAGGTTTGGGGACAAAGTTGGATTTTAGTATAGCCTATCATTTGTAGACAGATGGACAGATAGCTAGGGTCAACATGATTCTTGAGAGCACGTTGAGGATGTATGTCATGCACCAATAGAGGAAGTGGGAGGAGTATCTTCCACTAGTAGAGTTTTCTTATAATAATGGGTGTTAGGAGTCCTTGAGGACGAATCCATTTGAGGCACTATATGGGTGAAGTTGTAATACTCCCATTAACTGGAGTGATCTAGTGAATAGGGTGTTGATTGGACCAGACATGTTAGATGAGATGGAAAAAAAAATGCAGGTTATTAAAAGTAGCACAGGATAGGCAGAAGAGCTATGCATATTAGTATAGGGAATTAAAGGAGTTTCAGGTTTGGGAGCATGTGTACTTACACATCAAGACCAAGAAAAGCTCCTTGAGGATTGGATCATGTGCCAAGTTGGCACCTCGATATTGTGGGCCTTTTGAGATCCTTGAGAGGATTGGACAAGTGGCCTACATGCTTTCACTGTCGCCAACAGTGAAAGTCCATGATGTTTTCCATGTTTCATTACTTAAAAGATACATGAATGATGTTGATCATGTGATTGAATGGTCTGTATTGCAGGTGGAACTAGAAGGAGAATTCTAGCCAAAATCTCAGTGCATATTGTAGCGGAAAGAAATCATGCTCTGAAAATGAGCAATCGAGCGAGTTAAAGTGCAGTGGAAGTAATTTGGGCGTGATGAAGCTACATGGGAGATGATTGATCAAATGCAGGCTTTGTATCCTTCGTTTTTTCCAATTGAGGCAAAGGAGTTTTGGTATATGTACATATCTATGTATGGTCGTTATTATATATATCGCAATGAGCTATGTTTTAAAGCTCCAATAAGTGGTATGATTGTCATGTTGTCACGTTTTAAATGTTGATTTTGGATTTTTAGTAGGTTGTTATTGTAAATACTGCATCGAGCTAAGTTATAAGGCTCCATAGGTAGCATGGTTTTTTTTTTTATTATTATTATATATATATATATTATATTATATATATATATTATATATATATAGATATATATATATTATTTATTATTATTTATTTATTATTTTTATTTTATTTATTTATATTTATTTTTTATTTATTTATTATTTTTATTATTTATATTTATTTATTTATTTATTTATATTTTATTTATTTATTTATTTTATTTTTTTTTATTTATTTATTTAATTTAATTAATTAATTAATTAATTTATTTTTATTTTATATATATAATATATATATATATATATATTTTATTTATTTTATTTATTTATTTATTATTTATTATTATTATTTTTATTTTTTTTTTTCAGGGGTTTTGCTGGTCCTAAGAGTCATAGAACACCAAGGATGGTGTTCCCCCAAGGGGGAGGGGTTTGTAACAACCCTAGGTTAAAATTTCATGTAATAAAAGTTAATAAAGGAAAAATAAGACCAAGGTCACTAGACACATATTCCAAGCTGTTCAGAAAAACATCCTAGTGGGTCACTTTCAGTTTATTATGGCTAAGGGAATTAAAAAAGGCAATGGAAAAGGCGTGGAGCATCAATTGGCATTTATTTATGAAAATAAAGGAAAATAGGAGAAAAGGAAGGTGAAGAGACACATATTTGCATGAGAAGGGAAATTGAAGGAAAATAGAGGAAAATTAAGAAAACAGAGGCCTCAATGATAAAAAGGCTTATGAGGACCAGTTCACAACTTTTGTTGGTTTATAATTTTTTCAATTCACTTTTGGATCTCTCTTCTATTCTCTCGTTCTTTCATACACTTGCACACATAGAGCATTCTTGGAGCACTCTAGCATTGGGGAAAGGAAGGCAAATGAAGGGAAAGGAAAGCAAAGGACAAGAAAGGAAGGTTGGATCAAGCATCTTCAACAAGAGGATTTTGTAGGTAACAGGTTGCATGTGTGATTTCCTAGCTGAGGTGTGAATTCATGGTACATAAATTTGTTCATTTGGTTCATTTTTTCTCATTGGTATGGGTTTTTCCTCATTGATAGTGGTTTAAGCATTGCCTTTCCATTTTGTGGATAACCATGGTGTGATGGGATTCATTTCTTGGTTGAGATTTGGATTTTCATAAGGTTTTGGAACTGGGTGAGGTAGTCTCAGGAAAATTCCCAAGGGTTGGGGGTGGAGATGGTTTTCTTCGGGAAGCCCTCAACAAGTGGGTGGAAACAAGAAAACTCCTCAAGATAATGGTGAAGAAATTCGGAGGCATCGAATCTTGTTTTGACTTTGTGATATATTGACTAGTTTTGGCGAGATCACAATAGCCTAACGGTGGAGGTTGTTTAATCTCTAGGAAGCCTTGGTTGCTTATGTCTTGAGATCCCACATTCATGCTTAGAATATGGCACAGGGGTGATTGGCTGTAAGAAAGAATTGGTTCATCCCAATATATGGTCAGGTGGTACATGGGAGTCCTTGACGTGGTTGGATTTTGCACAAATTAATAAGATTTATTTTCCTATTGTAATCTTTGAGCACTTGTACTTATAATGATGATGATTTGATGGTTGTTCTGTCATGGTTAGTAATCTAGTTATATGCTGGTTATAAGCATGGATTTGTAATGTGCTTTAGCTATGACTTGTTCAGGATTTGATAAGTATATGAATGGTTGGTGAATGCATGGACTAACAAGTGTTATTGCAGCTAATATGAGAGTTAGAACTTCTTGATTATTATCAAATGGACCGCAAACTTTTAAGATCATATATGCATTCATGACCTATAGCTCATATGTTTGACGAAATGACTATCATGGTTGGGACTGGTTAGGTCAATTTATTGTTCAAATTTTGTATGAATAGCATTGCCATTATGCCATTTATCATTCTAAGAAGTTACAAGTAGTTCTGGGCAATGGTTTCGAAAGGTGGCTCAGATCTTGGGACCAAACCCTCTGAACTAAATATTTTTGGCTGTAATCGTAGGGAAGGAGGCTTGTGCATGCGGTTGGAGGCCTATAACTGAACCTTTTCCTTGTCATGCATGAAATTGTGGGCCTAGGTAAATGAAAAAGCAATCTATATCAGGGTTTGATCAGCTGGGGTGGTTCATTAGCCCCTGAGTGTCCTATAAGCCTTGAGGGATGTTAGTGAGTAGTCAGTTGTTGGATCCGCTTCCATAATTGAAGCTCAGAGGTTGGGTCATATCATAGTAACTCTTTGTCTCATGTTTACCCTGGAAAGAAGTGAAATTGGGTAAATGAGCAAGGGGGTGGTTACATAGATGGCCAAATCTAATTAGGAATTCACTTGAACATATAACAACATGACACAAATGTGAAATTGGCAATTTGGACTAGATAATACCATCAAGACACAATGGTGACACAGGAGGCATCACCATAGCCTAGGGACTGGAAGAGTAACCAATCGAGTGAGATATTGGCTCAATAACAAAGTGACTCAACTCATGTCAATGGTGTGGCTCTTAAGCCAAGCAAAGACCAAATATAAGAGGATGACTGAAACAAGTTCCATGTTTAAGGGTGACCGAGCACTACCGTGATAAAATAAAGAAAAATATATTCCCCCACACCTCCTTTTTGCACAGATGATTCCCTACATTGTTTAATGAGCATGAAAGGAATATAAGTGGGCTTGATAGTGTCTTTTTAATTAAGTTTTAATGAGTCTAAAAAAGAGTTAAAAGAATACTTGGGCAAGGTGTCTTTTTCGTAAGTTTTATAGTGAGCATGAAAGGTAAAGACATGTACACTCATGTATTTCTCATGGTTTAATGAGCATGAGAATATAGAAGAGTTTTCTTGGTGACTTTCATCTTGACTAACGATGAATAAATAAAAGAAATAACTCAACATTTCTAAGCAGTTAAACAAGCATAAAAAGATTGCAAAAGAAGCTTGGGATTTTTATTATTTAAAAAGAATGAAAATAATACAAATAGAAAGCTTGTTCTAGAGAGATGAGAGGTATAATGATATGCATCTAATTTTGAGGTTGAAAAAATTGATTTAAGCAAAGAAAGAGGTAGTAGCAAAGTGTTTAGCAATGTAAATCCACTCATCGCAATGGTCTCTCTAAAAGGGTGAGACAGGTTGCAAGATGGAGTAAAGACTAATGTAAAGGCAAGAAGTTAAGCATGGCTACAAGGTTGGTAAGAGTGATTAAGGAAAGTAGCATTATGAAAACATCTTGCAAGACATTTAAGACCATAGGCATAGGCGACCAACAAGCAATGTTAAAAAGAGTGGGGACATCTTATAAGGGCTATAAATGGCCATAAATAAGAGACAAAGGGAAGCATGAGGCTCAATCGAAAGGCTCTAAAAAGGATCCTTGGACCTACAAGTGAACACAATATGGGAACCATGAAGGGTAGGCTCTATTGCTCAAGTTACGACATGCAAAAAAGCATGGTTAATGTCGCAACCTAACAAGGTGGGACCTAAGGCACAAAAAATAGCAAGGGCAAGGTTGAAAGTGCAATGGCAAGATTGATGTGGATCCTAACCCTATATGCCATTTTCAAAAGTATACCTCAAGTCAGCCTTAAATGTGGTATAAACTCCATGCTCTTCTCCAATAGATAGCTAAAAAATCCTTAAGAATCATTAACAACATGATAATAGAATAAAAATACATGAAAAATACCCTCGAGAATGAAATATCTAGAATAAAGAGGTATGGTCAATGCGAAAGGAGATATTCTGAGACCATTTCCCCCATGGGTAAAGAGGAAATTTTGACCATTCAAAAATTGTGGAGAAACCCTTTTGCAGTTAGATTTTTCTTTTCAGATACTAGGATAATCAATCCACATAACAAGATCCTGTCACCATGAGGTTAGATCTCTTAATGTAATGCCTCCTCCCACATTTACCCAAATTCACAAGCTCACTAGGGTAAACATGAGACGAGTGTCACTATGACATGACTCGACCTCCAAGTTCCTGTTAAGGAAGTGGGGCCTACAATTGACAACTTACTAATATCCTATAGGGACTATAGATCACTCAAGAGATGAACAACCACCCCCAGGTAATAAATCCATGAATTATAACCTTTTTTCTCTGACAGAGCACCCCAATTGCATGAATAACAAGGCAATAGTGCGGTTATGAGGCCCCAACTGCAAGCACAAAACTTCTTCCATGCGGCTATGACCTAAAATCCCAAGCTTAGTACCAGCAGTTTCGAGATCTGATCCACTTTTTCAGGCTAGCCTCCAGACCATTACCCATAACTTCCTGTAACTTTCCAAAATCATAATTAACATGATGACAATGGCAAACATTTAAACTTAAAGCAAGAACTTGACTTGGACTGCCTAATGCATACATTTTGTCAGACATATGGCAAATGTGTAAGCTATAGGTCATGAATGCACGTTTGATCATAAACTGATAGTCTTCATCCGAGAATCACCAATAAGGCTCTAAGCCCTCTCTAGCTATCTATAATATCACTTGTTAGTCCATTCATTCATCAACCATTCAATAAATTATAAAAACATGTCAAGATACATAAATAGATTGCATCATATAACCAACATAAAAACCATGGCAAATCAATCGTAATATCAAAATCATAATTAGTGCAAGTGCTCATAGATTACAATAGGAAAATAACTCTTACTAACATATGAAAATGCCAACCAGGTCAAGGACTTCCATGTACCACCCAACCATAGATTGGCGTAAACCAATTCTCTCTTTCATCTAATCAACCCCACACTATATTCCAAGCATGAATATGGGATCTCATAGAATAAACCAATATAAAACCAACTAGGGCTTCTAGAGGCCAAACCATCTCAACCCTCAACCATAGTGATTCCACTTATATGGTCCGGAAATCAATAATATCAACTAAATCGGTCTTTGTTCAAGATGTCCATGGCTCCAGGAACTAGTAACTCAATCCATAGCCTTCTAGGGCTCCAGAGTGTTTGTTCTAACCATGGCTCTAGGGAATTGTAACTCAACCCAACAAGGGCTCTAGAGCGTTTGTCCCAACCTACGGCTCCGGGAACTAGTAAGTCAACCCAAATTGTTCAAGGGCTTCAAGAGTTTTTGTTCAAACCCACAACCATTGATAACATGAGCACCAATTAGAAAAACAAGTGGAAAAAACCCACAACACCATGGCTATCCAGGAAATGGAAAGGCAACCCTGAAACCATTGTCAATCTAGGAAAATATCCATGCCAATGACATCACATAACCAAAGAATCACATGCATGTACCATGCATCCAAAAATCATCAAGTAAATCACACATTCAACTTGTTACTTACCAAGTAACCATGCTGTTGTTGTTGATCCAACCTTCCCTTGCACTCCCTTACTTTCCTTTTTCTTTCTTTCTCCAATCCAAGTGAATACTAGAATGCTCCAAGCATGCTCTAAGTGTGCAAGAGTATGAGAGAATGAGAGTGTGAGAGAATGAACTAGAGCTCCACCACAAAACTGTCAAAAAATTGTCCAAAAGCTAGAAACAGTTTCTCTAAAGCCTTTTTATCATTGATGCTTCTATTTTCTTCATTTTACTTCAATTTTCCCATAATTCCCTTTACATGCAAATCAATGTCTCTTAACCTTCCTTTTATCTGATTTTCCTTTATTTTCATAATTAAAATGCCACTTATTTCCTCTTTCCTTTGCCAATTTTCATAGCCATTATTAATCCACAAGTGATGCCCACTATAATGTTTGCCCACCATTCAACTTGGAATACATGTCCCATGACCTTGGTCTTATTTTATTTACATGGAAAATCAACCAAAGGTTGTGTCAAACCCCTCCCCTTAGGCCCTAGGGGAACATTGTCCTCAATGTTCAATGACGCTTATGACCAACAAAAAATGTTTCCCATGGAGCTTTATAACACAACTTAATGCAATATTTACAACATACTACTTACTGGAGCTTTATAACACAACACAATGCAATATCTACAACATACTGCTTATTAGAGCTTTATAACACAACCCATTGTAGTATTTACAATACAAACATATATATAAAACAAAAACACATATATGAAACACATCGACTCAACCAAAAATTAAGGAAGGATACAAAGCCTGCATCTGATCAGCTACCTCCCATGTAGCTTTCGCTGAATGTGCACTAAGGTTCTGGCTAGAACTCTCCCTCTTCTTCCACCCGCAATACAAACTAGTTAATCACATGATGAACATCATGGACATATTTCTTAAGCTTTGAAGCATGGAAAACATAATGGAATTTCACTATTGGAGGTAGTGCAAATCGATAGGCCATTGGTCCAATCCTCACGAGGATCTCGAAAGGCCCGCAATACTGAGGTGCCTACTTGGAACATGATCCAATCCTCAAGGAGCTCCTCTTGGGCTTGATGCACAAGTACACATGCTCCTTAACCTAGAACTCCTTGAATGCTCTATATTGATTCACATAACTCTTCTGCCTATACTATGTTGTCTTTAGATTCCTTTTGATAACCTGCATTTCATGTTCCATCTCAGCCAACATATCTGGTCCAATACACACCTTGTTCACTTGATCACTCCAGCTGATAGAAGCATTACAACTCCGCCCATAAAGGGCCTTAAATGGACTCATCCTCAAGGACTCCTGATACCCATTTTTATATGCAAACTCCACCATTGGAAGATACTCTTCCCACTTCCTATGCTGATGCATGACATACATCCTCAACATATCCTCAAGAATCATGTTAACCCTCTCTGTCTGTCCATCTATTTGCAGATGATAAGCTGCACTGAAGGCTAACTTTGTCCCCAAGCCTACAAATAACTCCTTCCAAAACTCAGAAGTGAAATTGACATCTTTGTCTGATGATATTCTTGGGAACACGATGCAATCTCACTATCTCCCCGATGAAGATCTAAGCTATCTCACTAGATGATTTTTTACACTTAACTACAATGAAGTGAGCAACCTTGCTCAACTGTCAACCATAACCATGAGGGAATCATGTTGTCTCTATGTCCTTGACAAACCTGTAATGAAGTTCATGGAAATGATCTCCCATTTCCATTCCAGAATCAGAATTGGTTGTAATAAACCAGTTGGATTCTTACACTTTGATTTCACTTGGTGACAGTCCAAACATCTAGCGATAAAATCAACCACCTCTTTCTTCAAGTTCATCCAATGGTAAAACTTCTTAACTGCTGTCAATGTCTTCTGATATCCCAGTTGACCTGAATACGGCTTGACATGAAATTCTCTCAAGATAAGCTTCTTCAATTCACTGTTATCCAACACATAAATCTTGTTCCTAAATATGACCAAGCTATCTGTCGGGAGGTGATACTCCTCATCCCTATCACCTTCACCCATCTACTGCAATATCTATCTCAGTTGCTGGTACCTATCATCATGCTGCCCTACCTACAAGGTTTGCTCCTACAAACATGTCTCATAAGAACTCGTTGTTGCAATATAATTCCCCTGCACTCTCTTACTTAGAGAATCTACAACCATGTTCTCCTTGCCCTTAATGTAATAGCCCCGGGTTAAGAGTTCATGTAATAAAGTTAATAAAGGCAAAAATAAGACCAAGGTCATAGGACAATATTCCAAGATGAATGTTGGGCAAAGCATCCTAATGGGCGTTCATTTGATTTATATGGCTAAGGAAATTGGCAAAGGCAATGGAAAAGGCTTTGAAAAGAAAAAGAGGCATTCATTGATATTTTATTGATGAAAATAATGGAAAACAGGAGAAAAGGAAGGTGAAAGGTCACAGGTGTTGGACACCTAATCCTCAATGGGTTAGTGTGGAAGCTGAATAGGCAAAAAGAAGTCCAAGAGACATTGGGACGTGAAACCCAACAGTCACACTACTATAAATGTATATCTCTTGTTAATAAAAATTTATTCTCATGTTTTATCTTTCATATTCATTTGCTGCCCATGTGTGTTTAATATAGTATCACAACAGACGTATTCCTACCCTGCATAATTACTTTGAGCCATTTGTTTTATGGCCTTTATGTGCAAGTCATTTCTGCCATCACTTATGGATTTCATGAATATTTACTCAGCTAAATTCTAGCTGCAACCTTTTTCATTTCTCCAGCCATATTTTTAGCATTCCTAAAATTAGTTATAACTCCTTCACTGTGCCCTCTACGCTCCCTGGACTACGCATAATTGTTCTTTCTGCGCTCTCTGGGCCCTCTGCGTGAATCTGGGTAACGCTTGAGCGAGGAGGCCATAAACGCTGCTGCTCTCTCCACTCGGGTATTAACGGCTCTCCATTGCTAACTGCTCCTATACGCTGCTACTCTCTTCACGCTGGTAATAACCGAGTGCCTAATTTATCTACTCCTGAGCTCCAACATAAAAAAATATTCTCCAATCTTCACAATGCCACAAAAATAGCATTGTCTCTCGCTGGCTCATCGTAATTAATTCCATGAATCCAAAGGTGATATAACTGCTCCATCTGCTATTTACCTCGTCGTTATTTTTCTGGTTGCATATCTCTGTACGGTGCACTTGTTTAGTATTGGGATTACTTTCTCTACTCTTTGGCTACCTAAAGTGGTTTACACTACCTTGAACTTAGCAGTTTAGTGGTTTACATTCTCTAAACTTCCGCAGTTAGCCTACATTGAAGCCAACGCAGTACCCACAAAAATATCCGAAACACCAACTTGTCGGGATTTATGCCTGAGCATTGCATTTGATAAGACATCCTCAACGCTTCCATATAAAAGCCCTTTTTGACATAACCTCTGACGGTTTCCATATCACAACATTGCTCTGCTTGTGTTTGTGCGTCTTTTTCTGTATTGCATCAAAGATCAAAATTGACTGGTTTTCTTAGCCGGAGCAAAAGTTGGGTTTGGGAAGAACGCAGCAGAAGCTCGTGGAATCCATTAAGAAGACGAGAATCTGAGGGAGGATTTTCGCTATGAGATTCGAACGTTGGAGTGACTAATTCTCTGGTTGTGTGCGGATATTGTTTGTATTAGAAGTTTGCTGATTCGACCTTTGAAAATATGTCTTTGATTCCCTGCGCTGTGCATTGAATGCTCTATCTCCTCACCGTCCACTATTTTCTGTGTTCAGGACTGTTGATATTCACCGAATCAAAGCCAAGGTCCAGCAACTTCTGGTTGGAGGGATTGCTCAAATGTGAGATCAGGCGACTGGCATTGTCCATAATCTACCAATCCCTCAAGCACTCCCATATTCGTGGATGAGATGACCCAGGAATGTCTAAATGATGGAATACATTCAATTTGATAGAAATCTTTTAAGATATGTCCGGTTCACGTAAATATTTTGCTGAAAGCGTTCGAGCATCAAGAAATTCCTCGAGATGACCATTTGGGAATCGAGCCAGCAGCCTTGGCCCATGACCCAGCTGAGACATGCGCTCAAACGTTATAATTTCATTTTCTCTTTCAAACAACAGATTGGCGCTATTGCCGTAGATTCTGACAAGCACATTCACTATGCCATTCCATTGGCTTGTAATATTATGAAGCAGAGAGTATGCCTTTGCTGGTATATCATTCCCCTCCTCCGCCGCGCATCAACATCCCTACTGTCATAGCTCATTTTCTCATATAGTTAAATTCAGCGGCAAATCTCCTTTGCAAGAAAACACTATTCAGATTTATATGTTGGGGAGTTCAAAGGGGCTTCATGGTAATGGGAAGTATTACGATGACATTCAATTAAGATGTTACGAGAATCCTTGTGTGGGTTTCCAGAATATTAAAAAAAAAAGGGCAGACTCATAATCACATTCGGGAGAATATATTTTTCTAGGTAGATTCTTGATAAGATCCAGACAAATTCTTTGTCAATGGGTTGCGAGTGTTTTCAAGGAAATGCTCCAGGGAAACATACAAGTGTACTGCGCCTTTATGTAGAGTGTTGTGTCACCTTTGATAAATAAAAATACTATATGTGCAGAGACGCCAAACGATCAACAACTGACAGAGGCATTATAATTTTGTCATCAGTTTCCAACTGAGGCTTATCAATAAAAGAAGTCAGAACAACGGAATTCGCATCTGTATTGCTAAGCTATCAACGATCGTGTCAAAGCATAATGTCGAGTATGGTACATTGGTGTGCTTAAACAATGACGATTTCTATGAGATGATTAAATTCATTTTCTAAACGCTCAATCTACTTGTTTCTTGCACATAATGCATGGTTCAGTCGCTCATGTCTTATAGTCCAGTGTCCTGCTTTTGCTGGTGCGTATGACCTCTGGTTAGTATGCTTTGAAGGAAGTAGTGTATGGAATGAAAGAAAAGGTTGAATGTTGAAGCTTTATTCCAACATTGTTTTTGAGTTATCTTTAAACAATCAAGTTTTGAAATCGTAAGAGATCCATTTTAGAAATCCATCACTGTAGCGCATTTTTTCTCTTGATATTTGGATCTTGCACCACTCTTACATTTGGTGTTTGTGCCAGTCTTTCTGTAACATTCAAATACATCTTATTTTTAAGAAAGTTAGCAATTCTTTATTTGGTTTTGAGAGTACATTTGGATTCAAGAATTTAAACCTTTGGAAAATGGCTAGATTTGATGATGTATTAGAGTTACTGAATGCACTAATACACTCCACTATTGGTGGGATGGTAAATGTCAGCAAAGACACTCTTTGTGACATTCAGACCCGCTTGCATGATGCATAAGAAAAGATTGATTTTTTGCAACTAATATCTCAGTTCCAGCAAGATGAGCTTCAACAGATTTGTCATTCCAAATTGTTTTCTGCTCAAAACAATATGTTGTTCAAGGTTAAAACAAACACCCATCAACAACCAGCAAGTGATGAAATTAGTAAGATTGAGGTTGAATCAAATTCAGAACCCAATAAAGTAGCAGTTGTACATGCAGATGCATAAACTCAATCTGCACTTCCCAAGCCCATCATCAGACCTTGGGAACAACTTGTCCACAACAAGCACATAACTGGTCTTGGATATGACAAGGACTTGTCCTTTCATATTCCAAACTACTCCAAGCCCATTCAGTTTTAGAGTGTTGTATTCCATCATGATAATTCACCTCCAGCTGTTCCAGATTCTGGCCCTCTTCCACAACAACAACAACAACAACAGATTTTGAAATGTTGTGACCGAGTTGGCCATCTGAAAGATCACTCTTTTGATCTTCATCCATGTAAGCACTGTCATAAAACCAGTCATTGTTCAAATAGATGCTTCAAAAACAAACGTCTTGCAAGAACAAAGATTCATCTTGGATGGATCGCTTCTTGGCAATGGGCATCAACAGCCAGGAAGATATTCCAATCACATGTCAGGACTTGTTCCAGAGTATTGAATAGTCTTGCAGTTGAGTTTTCTCCATCATCTCACCTTGTATCTAACAGGGGGGAAATGATGGTCATCTACAAGCTTCAAAGTCACATCAAGCGAGCGTGAGCCACAACCTGCCACACCAGTTTTAGAGTTGTAGCCAGAGACAAAGATGCCCCTGAGCATGCCTTCAATTGGTAATCTGGGACACTTCCTCTAGCATAAGACTTTAGCTTCTTGCCAGTTTCGGAAGAATTCCAGGAACAAAATTGAGAACACTTCCTCTAGTAGAAGATTCCAGCTTCTTGCCAGTTTTGGAAGAGTTCCAGGAATTGCATTAAGCATTCCAGAGTTGTTGGTCATCCTTAAACCATCATAGGTTGAGACTTCCCTTTTCAGGTTGAAGTTTTCCCTTTTATGCGGTGTGAGACCTCCCTTTCATGGTTGAAGGTTTCCCTCTTCAAAACAATAGGAGCACTTCCTCTAGCAGAAGACTTCAACTTTTTTCCAGTTTTGGAAGAGTTGCAGGAATTGCACTAAGCATTCCAGTGTTGGTGGTCATCCTTAAACCACCACCTTTTATACCAACATTTCAGAGAGCACATTTAGCCTAGTGCTGCCATGCATTTTTGCACATTTTGTATTACAGCTCTCTTCTTGGACTCATACATAACCCTTCAGATTAAGGGGGGAAATGTTGACACCTAATCCTCAATGGGTTAGTGTGGAAGCCGAATAGACAAAAAGAAGTCCAAGAGACCTTGGGATGTGAAACCCAACAGTCACAATATGTACTATAAATGTATATCTCTTGTTAATAAAAATTGATTCTCATGTTTTATCTTTCATATTCATTTGCTGCCCATGTGTGTTTAACAACAGGTTGCATGTGAGGAAGAAATTGAAGGAAAATTAGAGGAAATTGAAGAAAATAGAGGGCTCAATAATAAAAACGCTTATGAGGATCAATTCACAACTTTTGTTAGTTTAAGTTTTTGCCAGTTTAGTTTTGGATCTCTCTCTCTAATCTCTCTCTCACAAACTCGTGTACACTTAGAGCATTCTTGGAGCACTCTAGCATTGGATAAGGAAGGCAAAGGAATGACAAGAAAGCAAAGGGAAGCAAGGATCAAGCGGCTACAATTGGATTACTTGCAGGTATCAAGTTGTACGTATAATTTCCTTGCTAGTTTTGGCATGCATGGTACATGCATGTGTATATTTGGTTCTCTTGCTGTTATTGGCATGGGTCTCTCTAGGTGTGACAATGGTTCTAGCTTTGCCTTTTCATTTCTGGATAGCCATGGTGTGATGGGGTTCTTTTACTTGGTTGAGATTTGGATTTCCAATTGGTTTTGGAACTGGGAGAGGTGGTCTCAAGAAAATTCCAAAGGGCATAGGAATCCCTTAACTGGTAATGGAAAGATTGCAGTAAAGCTTGAGGTTGGAGATGGGAAAATTCCTCAAGTTATTGGTGAAGAAATATGGAGGAATCCAAGATTGTTTAGGGCATAGTGATCCCTTGAACAACAACGACATGATTGTAGTAAATCCTGATAGTGTATGTTTCTTGTTTGGGCCTAGGACCTTCAGTAGTTTTGGCAGGTTTGTGGTAAACCCTGGTTGTATAGATGAGGGTTTTGGGCCTAGGATTCCTGTTACACTGAAATTTGTCACCATGACTATCTGCAGTTAATATGGCTCCATCAATAGTCATATCATCCTCCTTGTCAAGCCTAATACCTCTGCTCTTCATGTCAAGCTTCAAAAAAGAGAGAAAGTCACTAAAAACATGTTATCTCTGGGTACGCAGGTTCTCTCTACCTTGCCTGCGTGTACGCACTCCAAACACACTGTACCTGCGTACTTGTATGCTCTGTAAGCCAAATGATGGGTGCGTACCGCTGTAAAGGTCAAAAGGCGCGAGTTTCATCTTTAAAAAGTTACTTGTGGTCACTTCTAGAGCCTTCTAGAAGAGTGTTTGACGTGTATTGAGCGCCTCCAGATGGTTCATGCATCCTTATGATAGAGGAACTTATCCCATCAAGAGAGGAGCTACCCCATCCAAAAGAGGGAGTATCCCATTGATGTTGGAACTGAATAACTTCCTCTAGAACACTAGAATACAGGCATTGGGCCAAGGGAGGGGGGGTTGAAAGCTGAACATTTCAAAGGGTAGATGCTGCTGGAATTAGGACTTCCTTGTAAACTTGTGAGGAATTACCATCCTTTCTTGTTTCATTTGGGAGTGGGTGAGCTTGTCAAAGTAGAGGAAATCTCTTGTTGGACCCTGGGCGGAGCTTGCACAACACCAAGGCTCAGGTTGTAATGGTTTCTTTTGTTTCCTTAATACAAATAAGTCCATTCTTCTCAATGATTTGTTGTTAATGAATTGTTTCATGTACTCCTTGGTCTATGTGTTGAATATGCTTTGTTTTATGGAATATTCATGTGTTATGTAGTCGTTTGCTTGTTAGTGTATGCAGGTTTTAAAGTGAAGGAGGAGCTCATCTGGATCAGCAAGGCTAGATTGCTACAACAAGCATTGGACTTCAGGTAGGATCGAAAAACACTTGGTTTCTCATATGATAATGCATGTTTAGAGAAGGATTGCTCTTAATTGTCTTGTTTGTCACTAGAGAGTCTTAGACTCCTAGGGAGGTTAGTTTTGTCAGCAAAAATAACTCTTTCTGCATGACAGGCCTTGGCAATGGATAGTTAAAATTCTGAGTTATGGCATTAAGAGGTTTATAGTTTATAACCATCCTCGGCTTACCTCTTACAATCTCAGAATGATTTCTTACTAGAAATGCAGAACAAGAGTAATGAGATTCGCTAGGCTCAATAAGCTGCATTTTTAGTAGCTCTTGAATCTAATTCTTTATTTCTTGCTCATCAGCTGGTGTGCAGGGAATTAGCTTACCTTTTACTCCATTGTCATGTAAGGTGACAATCTCTTGCATCAAACTCTCTGTTTCCTAGAATTGTTGTGGATTGCTCGAGCAACTCTTTAGAAGTATTTGATGAATATCATGTTGTTCTGTAGACCAGTTGGGATCAATACATGCTAATTGTTTTGATTTGTTTTCTGCTATGGCTTCATAAAATTGTAGGACTTCTTGCCAATCGTATGAATCTTTTAATGGCCTCCTAGTTCCTACTATTTTTTGACCATTATCATGCCTAGCTTTTGAATTTTCCAAAAACAATCTAGGTACATAGATAGCTTTCTTTGTTAAATTAATAATCAGCTTATCCTGGTTGATTGTAACAGGTAGCACATCGTTTAGAAACGACATTCCCAAAATTAAGCTTGCTGAGGGATCATAATGTTGGATTGCTGAAATTTTTATAATACTCCCTCTAAATTTTAAAGAAACATTGTGTACATAATGTGTGAGGCTCACAGACCCTCCAATGGTTTCTGAAACTAGTATGTTTTTTAATGGTTTCCACAGAGGTTTGAACAAACATGGTCTTGCCAAGTTATTTGATCCTCCAGTATCAACAAATGCGTCTTCTGAAATCCACTCATTTTTAACTTGCACTTGAACTGGAATATAAATAAGACTATTGGTTTTGACAATCTTTTTCAATAATGTATTTTCTCTTTTGACCTCTGGTTGTGGCAAACTGGTTGAAGTTGTTGTTCTTTTTTCATATGGACAGAAATAATTCAGATGAGGCAAAGGTGATGCAGAGCACTCACCTTTGTCCTTTGTAACTGATATTGTACCTACTGATTCATCATCTGAATCATCTTCTGTTTCACTCATCAATTCAGTGTCTGAACAACTCTCCTCATCACTCTAATGCTGTTCACTCAAAAAATCACTCTCTGTACAAGATGGACATAAATTCATTTTCTGTACATTTTCATTATCTTCTTCAACATCTGAAACTTCAGTAAGAATATATACATCTGAAATTTCATCATCTGACTCTACAACTAACCAGTCATATTGAAACTCTTCAATATCTACACATGCTTTGAGTTTGCTAGATGAACTCTGGGGGCACTTCTTTGCAAAGTGTCCTTCTTTTTTACAGTTGAAACAACAGTTGTTGTTTCGAGGCTTTGTCCTTTTCTTCAAAAATATAAATCTTTTGAAAGGCTTCTTTGGGTTAGATATTCTTTTGGGTTTGAACCTACCATACCTTCTGGTTTTCTTCTTTGTCTTAAAAGGTGTCCATGGTAGTACTTGTTTGCAGACATCCGAACCGGGTGTGATGTCATGTTCTTTCTTCTGCCAACATAAATATTTTACCTTTTCTAAAACTATAAACAGAAGATCAACCCAATAAATCTGATCTAGACTTTTCATTTGTATCTCTAGATCCTTCATTACAAGGTCTCCCAAATTGCCTGGTAGCTTTGATAAAAATGAATTTTTTTGAGCAAGATCATTGGTGAGACTAGCTTTGAATACCTTAGCCATATAATCTTTGCTAAATTGATCTAAATACTTTAGATATTTCAGTTCCATGTGGCTAAGATCAGTTATAATTTGCTTTTTCTCATCTACTGGTTCTGGCACAAATTGTGTTTTCAACAATATTTCCAGTGTGGACAGTCCAGCTTCCATGACTGCTCTTCTTTCTTCATCTGATGGTCCCATCCACCAGTCATAAACAATTCCAGTCATTCTTTTTTCAACTAGAATCATAATGGACAAATTGTCCAATTTTGTAGTGACCTGCATCTAGTATAATGCTCCAATCCAGATTCTGATAGATTCTCCTGGATTTGAAGAATTATCAAGATCTAGTATATAGCCACTAGTATTGGCTGCAAATAGGTCTTCTTTGATTCTAGGATATTTAGTGACATCTTTTAGAATATGATCTTTATTCTTATTGTTTATTGATGGGAAGATGAAGGACGGGAATCTAGAGGCAGCTTGCTCTAGGGTCATAACTTCCTTCTTCAACTCAAAGGGTTTATCAACTTTGAATGATTTCGTTGATTTTGTCTCACTGGGTAATTTCCTAGTGTCTCTGGAAGTTCCTTCTCCTACACTAGAAACAACTGTTTCTCTCTTATCTTGTTCTTCTTCTTCTTCCAAATCCCAAAAATTGGGTGTGGACATATCTATATGAAATTTAGGAATTTTTTTGGCCTTCTTTTTCTGTTTCCTTTTTCTCCTCTCTTCTCTTTCTTTCTTTTCTGCCTGTTGCTCATCATAAAGCAACTTAAGGTTATCATTGATCAAATCTGCTTGTCGTCCTAGATCATCTAGAACATCTTCTGCATGTGAGCACCAAGTGGTTAGATAGTTTCCTACCTGATAAACTTGATCCATATCATTCTGGTTCTGAGAATTGTGTTCTATAAATGGAGCACAATCTTCTCTTATAGGTGGCTATCTGGTTTGAGATGAGGAAACACAGAACTTTGTTTTGGGTGGCCACTTTCCTCCTTTAACAAATCTCCTATTAGCAAACTAAAATTCTTCTACGGGTGGAAAAGTATTTACATGAGTTCTGAACATCTTATTTACTGCAAAAAATGGATTTTCCTCTGGTATATACAACTGATTATCAGAACGGGATGTACTGGTGGAAGGTTATTCTAGTATGAAACTTGTCTATAAAAGGGTCTTCTTCCACTATGATGGATTGGTTCTTCGACTGGTAGTACATGCTTTTCTGGTAAGACTATTGGCTTGGGAATTCTAGATTGGTTAGGATCAGGAATTATCTTAACACAACCATCTGCAACAGACATCCTCTTAGTCATACTATTTGTATTGTCTGCGACCAATGATTTGTACTGAACATACGAATCACTGGGTAAGGATTCTTTATCATAATGCACACCTTCAATTTGTGCATTTCCTACCCCTACTGCGACACAATCCTTTAACACCGGCTATTTCAGCTTTGGATGCACATTATTAGTTAACTGGAAGGATGTTTGAACTATTATAGACAGAAATTCACTATCATCTACCATAAATAGTCCTTGTACTCCTATCAAGGCTTTCCAACAGTCTTTAAGATGAACATCTGTAAGACTGATAGCATAATCAGGAAAGATTGTTCCATGCTGACATCCTGATGACAGATTTCCCAATATTGTTCCTATGCAAGCATGATCATATTTATTATGCCTTGTGTCAAATAACTCTGATATACAAGGAGTATTTAACCCATGTCTAAAAAATGGAGCTAAACCAATTCTAATTGCTCCAAAATGTAAGTAATAAAATCTTCCTTCAACAACATATTTTCTGAACTTTTTGATTTCATCTTCTGAGAACAAATTTAAACCTACTATTTGTACATACAGACCTTTAATTCTGACTTTGACTTCAACTTCTTTGAAGTAATATTTCTTTGATAGTTTGAACATAATGGGGGATGGATAGACCTCTTTAGTATTCAATGTCGGCGGGTTCCAGTTCTCAGGGTCCTCAACTTTCTCATGTTCATTTACGTCAGACTCAAGGGATCTATTCTCTACTTCAGATATTGATCTTTTATCAATGGTAGAAAAGGATCTCAAGAAATTGGTCATGGTGAACTGAGACAATTCTATTCTAGAAGTCGACTGAAGGAAATTTTATCTACTCAGCAAAATGATAAACAAAGATGCTTTTCGAAGGCTTCCTGGATTTCTTCAGATTCTGTCTATAGAATGTATATCTTCCAAGAATAGATATGACTTTGAAATCCAAGGAACGAGTTATGGCTCTGGTACCAAAACGGAGACTTAAAACGGAGATAAAGATAAATGATAAAGCTTTTATGCATGCAGAACTCACTTTTAATTAAAGTCGCAGCTTTCCCAAACAACAGATCTAATACGGATATCCTATCCTTAGGCAACCATGCGCGAGTCACACGACCTCTCTCCACGAGTCTTCTACTCTCCAGTGCCTTACAACTCAAACCTCTTTCGGATACAGGAACTGTCCTCAGACAGGTGGCCCAGTAGGCTTCGATATTAATAAAAGCAAATAGAATACACAAAGCTTATTACAACAGAGATGTCTCAGAGTTCATTACTCACAAGTTCTATCACTCGAACGATGATCTAAACTTCTGAAGACGCTTTCTTAAATAGACTCCTAAAGAATCTAAACCTATCTAAGCAATGACATCACAAAGAAATTATTGAGGGTCCTGTCGGTATTTCTTTCACCGATGGTGTCTACTCAATACTTTCTGGTACAAGGAATCCTGCTACAACATGTGACCATATTATCACATTGCTAGCAAAAGATTCTACCAGGGTCCCATCAGACTCCTATTTTCCCACATGTCTTCTTCTGACGATCCTGGAGAAGGTTTGTATTCATCAATTATTCTTTGGTGGTGGAAGTCCATCAATTGGTTGTACTCTTCGTCAATTCCTTCATTTGGGTCCTGAGCATCTGTCAATTCATCTTTTCCTTTCGGTGGAATTATTGTTCTTCGAGACGTTGTTGATGATGATTCTCCCTTTACAATATTCGTTTTTATCTTGTGGAGACCCGGCTGTTGAGGTGTATGCATCAATTCTTGCTTTTCCCACTTGTTCAAAAAACGCAAAGCACTTATCTCAATATCAAGGAAGGAATCTTTAAAAGCCTTCCGGGTTGCAAGTGATCTTTGTACTACCAACTCGATGCCATCTAATAGTTCCCATTTAAAGATTTGGAACATGTTGGTGGAGCTTTCAATAGCGTGTTGGATCCATAGTCTACAGTTTTCATTTAAAACATCTCGATGCTGCCATCCGAGCTCAAAAATCATTGATGTACATATTCTTTTGGAAATCATTAAGCTAATTATGTGAATGACATTATTATTCCAGTTTGGAGAAAGAACTGAAATAGTGACTAACGCCTTTTGGTTAACTGCAAATTTTAAAACATTAGGCTGTCCCTATAAGTCATTCATTTTGTTAAGAATTTGAAGCTTCTCAACCAATCTTAGATTTCCAAACTCATGGAACCAATCAGCATGCTGCTTTATTAGTTCTCGATTGTTACCAGCTTCTATTTCACCAATCCTTTCGTGACTAAACACCTGAGCAAATGGATTTGGGTTTATGCTTTCTCTTAGTCTCAAACTATGAAAATCCCAAGGAAAAGCAAATGTTCTTAAGTATTGTAGTGACCTTTGGATACATTGAGACACTCTGGTAACTTGTATTTTTCTGCACACTCCTCCTTTGATTTCCCAATCTGCAAAATTTTCAAAGATCTCATATTCAGGAAATGTATCAGTGTTTGCATAATTCTCGTCGAATCTTTGTAAGAAGGAGGCTTCCAGTTCTTTGAAAATATCTGGAATCTTTAAAGATACTAGGAACTTTATTAATTCTTCCTTGATCGGGATTTCTTCGAGATCCAAAATCTTTGCACCTGTCTAAATTCTTAGTGTAAAATCAACACTTCCAATGATCTGATAATAATTTAGAATCCTGAGTGTCCAGATCATTTCTTTAGTAAACACAATAGACCATAAATCACATAAACTCCTAAAGAAGAGTTTTACTTTCATATTTGGCAAAGGGAAAACTTTTATCAAATTGTCGTCTAGGCCTAGGGAGATGCCCAAATTCTTTGATTGCCAAGCTTGGCACTTTCTTATCCACATGTTTCTTCTTAATCTCAGTCCTACACCTTTTTAATCTCATATGCAACAAAACCTGCATGATTTTCAAGAATTCGAAATCTATCTACAAGAGTGGAAAAATTATCATCCTTTGGAGTTTTGCCTGGAATTTCAAAAACTGAATATTTACAAGTTATAAACATCTTGTTCATGTCTCTAGTTAAGGAGTCTGTCAAAAAATTAGAATTGCCTGGAATCCATTCGACTTCAAAGTCGGACTGCTGAAACCAAATCTGCCAGGCTAAAATCTTGCCTTTTGCAATTTGCCTTAAATTTTTTGTTGGATAAGAAATATTTGAAATTTTTGGAGTCTGTTCTTATCAGAAACTTGACTGGAGTGAGATATACCTCAAAACGCTGAATCCCATTAAAAATAGCCAAAGTCTCCTTTTCATCTATGAAGTAATTCTTCTGGCTTGGTGTGGATTCTCCAGAAGCATATCCAAACAGTTTCTCTTCGGTGTTACCTTCACTGTCTTTTCTTTGTTCTAGAAGTATAGCTGCCCAAAAATCTAAAGAAGCATCAGTCTGTAAAATAAGTAAACCATCACCTGGTGGCTGAAGTCTCGGGAGATGCTGACATTCTTCCTTTAGTTTTTTTACTGCTTCAGTCGCTTCCTGTGACCATCCTTGGTTGGTGTGTCTTCTGATTGGGGCTATTTTTTTTGACAAGTTTGGAATATCTTTGTGAAGATAATTCAGTACTCCCAAAAATCTCTGAATTGTCTTTGTGTCCTTCAATTCATCAGGAAATTGTGTTAATTTGGTTAGCACATGGGGTTGCATCTGAATAGCACCATTAGCAACATTAATCCCCAAAAAATCAATGCTATCCTGAAACAAAGACATTGTCCTTTCTGACAGAACTATCCCATGATGTTTTACTTCTTTAAGAAAAACCTCTAAATGCTCTAGATGAGTATGTACATCTGGACTATGAATCAATATATCATCTATGTATGTCACAATAAAATCATATTTTGCAAAAATATAATCCATTCTTCTCTAGAAGAATGCAGGGGCATTTTTCAGTCCAAACAGAACAACTTTCCATTGATAAAACCCGGCTGGACAGATGAATGCAGTTTTGTGTCGGTCTTCTGGCTGGATTTGGATTTCATAATATCTTGACTTCATATCAAATTTGCTGAACACCTTATTGTGCTAAATCTTTTACATAATTGTTTCTGGCCTTGGCAATGGATAGTTAAAATTATGAGTTATGGCATTAAGAGGCTTATAGTTTATAACCATCCTCAGCTTACCTCTTACAATCTCAGAATGATTTCTTACTAGAAATGCAGAACAAGCGTAATGAGATTCGCTAGGCTCAATAAGCTACATTTTTAGTAGCTCTTGAATCTGATTCTTTATTTCTTGCTCATCAGCTGGTGTGCAGGGAATCAAACAGCCCCAATCAGAAGACACACCAACCAAGGATGGTCATAGGAAGCGACTGAAGCAGTCAAAAAACTAAAGGAAGAATGTCATCATCTCCTGAGACTTTAGCCACCAGGTGATGGTTTACTTATTTTACAGACTGATGCTTCTTTAGATTTTTGGGCAGTTGTACTTCTAGAACAAAGAAAAGACAGTGAAGGTAACACCGAAGAGAAACTGTGTGGATATGCTTCTGGTTAATTCACACCAAGCCAGAAGAATTACTTCATAGCTGAAAAGGAGACTTTGGCTATTTTTAATGGGATTCAAAATTTAGAGGTATTTCTTACTCCAGTCAAGTTTCTGATAAGAATAGACTCCAAAAATTTCAAATATTTCTTATGTGCATCTCTAAGCATAGGTTTTGTATTTGCACGTGGAATTGTTGGACTCCCAAATCTGGATCCTGTATCGATGTTTCGTGCAACCTCATCACCATTTCCAATGCCTCTGCCTGGGTTGAGAGCTTCTATTGTGACAATGTCGTCCTCAGGTGTGCTGTCAAAGACGCCACAAACCACCCGCGATGCTCTGCATCCATCAGTGTCATATTAGCCTTGCGGATCGTACTTTTCAGCCTTTGATCTAGATCCCAGGGGGTTTCACCTGGAAGCATCACGATCTCCTTGAATTCGATGATCAACTGCATCCGATTCTAGTCGGTTAAATTCTTTGTTCAATCCAATCTGAATTTCTGCTATTCTGACATTCAGATGATCATTCGAGTGCTTGATATACCAAGTCAGCGCACGATACTATAATGCACTTACCAATGTGGCCTTCTTAATGTTATCATCCATAACCCCGTGTGCCTCCCACACTTCTCTTACTACGAACCAAAATTGATCGGGATATTCATTTCCTACTCCTTTGAATACAGGAAACTTGATCATGCTCGCCATGCTAAACTGCTAGATTGGTGGAGATGGGTGGGTGAAGTTGGAGGCGAAGAAGGTGAGGGGAGTGGTGGCATTAGCGGAGATGATAACTATGTGATGTGCTACTCGATCAAACTGACTGCACTTCTTGGGAAAACCCAAGCGCATTCTTCCTCACTTGCTCGCGGCAGTGAAATTAAAGGACTATTTCCTAACTCTCCGATCCCTTTAAAGATCCTTCTGCTTCACGTTGTTCTACTCATTAATATATGCGCATCACCCGTTTTTCACATAACAACATCTTAATCCAGGTATTCAAAGACTTGATGTACTTACCTCGCGGTCCTTTGAGAAAGCGTCTTTCAGCTTTGCTATATCTAACAGTCGTGGCTATCGCAAATTCAGCGATAAATCCTTCTATTATCCGATCCAGCCAATGATCTATAGCCTGCGTGATCTTATCTTTAGATGCCTCTAGCCTATGCACTAACTCCGGAGTCCACACTATTGGTTAATCAAGCTTGCACCTCCCCTGGTTTTCTGCTAGCCTCACGATCCAACCACCTTCTCTCAGATATCTGCGGAGTTTTGTTTTCCTATATTACGAACTCGTACAACTTCTGATCCAACCAATCTTCAATTTTTTTCTTCATAGGGTTCCAGTGTTCCGCATCAGACATCCCTTAGGCAGATCCTGGTCCCAGCAATGGAACCTTTTTTTGGCTTAATGGGGCCTAACCCAGGTTCAGAAATGTTTAGCCATACAAATCTCGACACTACCGGACCTTTCGGCAACAGTCCACGGAGCGTGGACTGAAGTCTCACCCGAGGTAGTGTGGGAGGGTGTTGGAACCAGGTTTCCACACCCTAGAGATGTCTTGATGTGGTTTGGGTTTGCGTGGAGCGATCTTACGCAGTGCGTGGCTTTCGCACAACTGTCTTCTCGGGGCAACTACCTTTGTTAAGCGCAAATGCAATTTACCCTTTTATGTGCTTAATATTATTATAGATCTTTGTTATTTATGAAAGTACAATGCTTTCAGTTATTACTTAACATAAACAGACATGCGCGTAATCATAAATCAAGAACATATGCATAAACTAGAATCTAGAACAAATACACAATATTTCAAAATCAACTTATCTTTATTAATTCCTTTATCCGGTTACAATCCACTTCCCGCCCTGCGCACACAGTTGTAGGGGTCCGCGCACACAACTGCAGACTCTAACTAGACCTTCGCACACACAGCTGCAGAGCCTCTATCTCCTATTACAACCTGAACTTGCCCTTATAGACTCAGATCTACTATCACTTCTAGACACCCATATTACTTCTATTACCAAAAATATTGCCTTTTACACTTAGAGCCTTGCTCTTATTTATACATTCCCATGGCCCGTAGACCATGGGTAGGTTGACACATTCTAGATTAACTTATAATATTTTAGGGTGGACTACCCTTAGAATTGACCCATTATAATTCGCGCTCTGTGCACTTCGCGGAGCTTTTATAATACACTACCCAAAAATGTGGGCTTCAAGCCCCAAAACTGTTATGCGGGGGATCCGCTGCCCAACAGGTGTCAAGGCGAGTTGTGGCAAGATAGTTGCACCATGGAGGTTGGTGCTGTGTAGCTGGGTTGATAAGTAGTCGTTGGGTGCACTATAGCTGATTGGATGGAAAAAATTCCAATCGGAGGAGTGGGGACGACGCATTTATGGAGAAAATCTTTGGAAATATGCCACCAAAGATGCATTAATGATAGAAAATTAGAGGGAACGATTGGATTTGAATTTGAATTCACCTATAAATATGGCAGACTAGCCAGCATTAGAACACTTTGCATCCTGAGAATTGAGTTTAAGTTTTTCTTCCTTATGTTGCACCAAGAGTTGAATTGTATGTCTGACCCAGATTGGGATGAGCTCTTCTCAAGACCAAGATTGGCTAACATCCCTGAGGATTTCCGTAAGCCCTTTCTAGAAAAAATGACTGCCACTTCCCTCGTAACAAAAGTCGCTCCCTCTGAAGTTGTGCCCTCTGAAGTTGTGCCATCTGAAGCCGCACCTTCCGTTGAAGTATCAACCCCTGTTCTTACGAGATTTTTGGCACCTAGGTATCCTTGACTTAAGCCCTTTGCTTCTGATAAGAAACAAAAGAAGCTGTAGCAAGTTCTGGTGAGGAAATCACTGGAGGAAAACCCCATAAATATTCGCCAAAAGGGGAAAATGGACAAATCACAACAACTGCATGAGCCCCTTGATCTTGATGAAGAAGAGCTTCGCGAAGGCATCCAAAAGATGGCGAGCCTCTGAATTGGCTCTTGAAGTATATCCCACTGTGAAAAGGAAAATCTGAGGTGCCTAAAGAGCTAGATACCACCAATTTCATGGTTTCTACACCACTTTTTCCAAAGAAGGTGGTGTTTGAGGGCACGCTATTAGGGCACATTCCATCACTCAATCTGGAGGAATAGGACCTGGAAAACCATGAGAAGTTCCCTCATCTTGCATCAAATAAATATTCGGAAAAATATTTACTATGAGGAAACTGAAGTCACACGACTAGATCCGATGAAGTGGGTTGTGGGAGTTAAGAAAGTGAGCCTGCTGAACATGCTCTGGGTGCCTCATTTCAATCAAATGATCATTAACACCATGTGTATTAGATAATTGCTCCCCCTGGTGCATGATGAGTGTATCTAGTTGGGAGAACCCATCCCTATTACTGACATGTTGATCCACAAGATCGCTTCGCTACCCTACCAAGGTGTGGATCCAACATAGGCCTTTGGAGGGAAAACAAAATAAAAGAAGCTCGCCAACCAGATGAATAGCGAGTTTGGACTGGTGAAGAAGTCACGCAGATATTCTATCTGCCCCATTTTAGACAAAGTGATGCAGTTTATTTATAGCCCTAGTAGCATGGAGGATGTCGGAGGACAACCCATTTCCTCTACAAGACCCGAACCTTCCAAAGGCAATGAATTCCGCTTCACTCTAGGCAACCAAAGATGCAGCGCAGGTCGTAGAGACCAAGATGTTTTGGGTGCTTGTAGAGATGGATCTCCACACAGTGATCAGCCAAAGGCCAAGGTTATCACCTACTCTATATGAAAAATTGGAGCCTTATGCAGAATTCAAGGCGTATTTTCACAATGTCTCTATTCGCACACGACAGGATCCAAAGAAGACATGGTATAAGTTACCTTACCTTATGGATGAGCTAGATGTACAAGAGATCATTGGTAAATATCCATGCGATTAATTGGTTCCATCAGATCTAGGCATGAGGACGAGTAAGGTAAGGGAAGGTAATTCCATGCTGACTAGGGCGGCACAAAACCAAAAGGAGGCAGAGCAGGCTGTAGCTCAGGAGAAAGCAGTGTAGCAAAAGGCAGTTGCTACTAAGCAGGATGCTGACAAAGAAGTTGTTGCTAAGGCAGCCATTGACAGAGAGTGGACAAACAAGGAAATGACAATAGAGGTTAAGGAGTCTACCTCTCCACACACCAAGGACCAGGAGGAGTCAAATATTGGAGGCAGGAGTGCAGAGCCAGAAAACCCCTTTGAGCACACGAAGAGGCTGAAGCAGACAACATCAAGGCTACGAAAGAAGCAAAATTCCACTAGATTCTCCCAGGTGGATCCACTAGTCCTCATTGAGAGGGACTTAGATGACATTGGAGATAATAACTGAGACACAACAACGGAACTATGGACGTGGTTCAAGTAGTAGTACCAAAAGGCATTGGAAAACGTATAGAAATATCTGCATGAACTGCAGATCTAGACAGGATGACTGCAAGTGAATAGGATTCAGGCAAGCCTATAGCAAGCAAGCATGATAGTCCTAGATACAGTTTGGACTCTAGATCTAAGAGTCATTCAATTGTCAGATGGGACCCTATGCGCCCAATCAGAAGAAGTGAACACCCAACTATCACAGATCAAGGATCTGGGTGACAATCTCACAACACTCCCTATGTAGACCCTACACAAATTTCACGAAGGAGTATATGATGAATTGAGGGTAAGGGAGAAGTGCGCTACTGGTGATCAACGAAGTCAGAACCAATTACTAGCAGATATTCATAGAAAAGCCACATGCGTTGAATGTAAAGGACAAATTTTCTACGTGCAGCCAACAGTTGGAAGTTACGATTACACACGCATGGAATGCACTGCCTTACCTCAATATTTTTGCAGAAGGAGAATCAACAGAGAAGATAAAAAAGTTGGTTGCAGCAATCTGGTAGTCAAAGGATGAAATCAATCAAGTCTAATTTGAACTCCAGCTACAAATTTCAGAGTTTCAGTTGAAGTTGTAGCCAACAACTCCACCAAAAGTTCAAGAACAACATGGAGCAATGATCAAGGAAGGTATGGCCACATTGGACGTAGCAGTTAAGGACTGCACATACTTATTTGAGTAGGCCATAGAGCTCTAGACATCTTTGTAGGAGGATTCCACTTTGTAGAATATTGACACTGACCTTAAAGAGAAGCAGTAGCAGTTTGATGAAACAAGGTTGACTGTACACACTTTGGCACCAGTTTAGTGGTTTGCGTGCTTACAAGAAGGTAAGCAACTACAAACAGAAATTGAAGAGTTGCGTCAGACAGAAGCCATCTTGAGGGCTAGAACATAGCCTTGGATGGAGAAATTCGTCCAACTCACTCTGTCAGTTTAGAACAAGTTTAAGGGCATCTAGCAACATAAAGAACAATGGGCCTCGTGGTGGAAGGCCCTACTACAGAGAAGCTCGTCGAGGAATTAAAACAATCAACTATGCAGGGCATAGCCGATTTGCAGGTTTTGAAGATGGAGTTCTTCCAACTCTAGAATAAGACTGTAGAGCCAGCTGAGTGGCTTGAGGACGAGTCACCAAATTGTCTTGGGGGCCTATTGGGAAGGGGTCCCTGGGGTAAATTTTGATAAATTTTGTAATTTATTTTTGTAAAGATGTAAATTCTCTGCGAAATGTGGAAGCGGAGTGCAAAGATAGTCATATTCAAATGGGATTTAGTCCCGTAGGTGGGTAGGTGATAGGAAGGTTTTAAGACCCTCCCATGGTCCATGGACCATGGTATAGTAAAATAAATCTATAAATAGAAGAGTCATAGTGAGTCTAAGGAATAACTTGATTAATAGGAATATTTGTAAGGACAAGTAAGCTAAGGCTAGAAAGGTATGTTTCATGTACTTATCTGAAGGGGAAGGCTCCTGCAGCTGAGTGCATGGAGACCTTGGTAAGTCTACAAGCTAATTGTGTGGGCCCCTGTAGCTAAGTGCGCAAGGAAAAAAAAGTTTGTAATAGAATGATTATACATAATAAAGACAGTTTTGAGACATTTCCTATGTATCTATGTATTATTTCTTACATCTGTGAGTTTTTTCATTTTCTCTCGGTGTTGAAATTTATATGAATTAATGCTTATCTAGTGCGCAAAAGTAGTATATCAATACTATTTATGCATGTTATGAATGATTAAAGACCTTCACGAAGATCTAGAAGTTGTTTAAGTAAATTACTGTAATTATCTGTTTCAGAAGGGTTAAGGTTCGCAAAGATAGAAATAAGCCCTAAGAACCACAGGAACCTATCACATTGGACTTTGGATGTAGAAACCTGGTTCTATCATCCCCCAATACTGCTTCAAGTGAGACTACTGTTGGGTCTTGAAAATGTCATTCATTTCCATTACACTTTCACTATTATGTCCATTATATCACCTCTGTTTCACTACTATGTCACTACATTCATCCCACTTTCATTATCATTGGGACACATTTATGTTTTTCCAAACTTTATTAATTCTTAGCCTTTTTAAGTGAATTTGTGGTTAAAAATTAGAAAATAATTTGCATATGCTTATACCTAACAAGTGGGTTGAGATTGTTGACATGTGTAGGTCAAAAGGAGGCTTCTGGAAGACCTTTATTTGGCACTCTAAGGCCAAATTCGAATTTGAGTGGAAAGAATCATGGGATCATGAGGATATGTGTCACATCTCCTAATTGTATTGAAACTCTAAGAAGACATGTGTCTTATCAATTCCTATTTTGATTAGGACTCTAGAGGTAGAGGGAGAGATTCATGGACTCTCATTAATGAGATGGCTTCTCATCTTTTTGTATAAATAGGAGATCTCTCTCCTTCATTTGTTAGCTTAGCTTAGCTTGAATTTTTAGTTCTTTAGCTTGGAGTTTGTAGTTCTTCCTTGATGGCTTTGGAAAGCTTTGGAGAGCTTTGTTGTACATTGTAATTTTGAAGAATTTGAATAAATCTTTGATGTTCTCCACATGGAAGGAGATGTGAAGTAGATGTCATGGAGCATATTAGAATGTAAGGTGGAGTAGATTTTATTTTGTAATTTTGCTTTGATTTCATTCATGTATGTCATTTTATTGCTTTCAAGTTTGATATTTTAGATTTTCCTTTCATGCAATTTTAATTCATGCAAGTGTGTTCAACTGGTTGATTGTAGATTATTTTTTCTTTACATGTTCTTGTATTTTCTTATTAGTTTTTGCTCGAGATTTTTAAAGTAGTTTTTGCATCAAGTAGTGATATGAGATTTGCTTCTCTGCTAAACTTTTTAGCTTTTAAATTTCAGTTGTTATGCTTTGATTTTAGTGATATTTGTTTGTTTCTATTAGCTAGTTTAGATATCAAATTCTTCATGTTATTTGACGTTATCTCCAGTGCAATGGCTTAACCTGAGAAGCTACTTGGCAAGCTATTAGATTATAAGTGAAGTAATTTGATTTTGCTTTCATTAATCTGCAAGTAGGTAGTTTAGATATCAAGTTCTTCATGTTATTTGACGTTATCTCTGGTGCCATGGCTTAACCAGAGAAGCTACTTGGTGAGCTATCGGATTATAAGTGAAGTAATTTGATTTTTCTTTCATTAATCTGCAAGTAGGTAGTTTAGATATCAATTCTTCACATTATTTGATGTTATCTCCGGTGCCATGGCTTAACTCGAGAAGCTACTTGGCGAGCTATCGAATTATAAGTGAAGTAAATTGATCTTGCTTTCATTAGTATGCAATTTTTGGTTTTTTTGAGTGCAATAGTTTATATTTTATTTCTGTAATTAGATGGGGCAACATAGACAGCGACCTCATGATCAAAATTTCATCATTTGTTTGATTTAAATAGTTGCATATTTACATTCCTGTTCAAGTATTAATTTTATCAATAGCATGTTTTGAGATCTTTTGAAGTGCTGAGTTTTGGGAGTTACCATAAGGGACATAAACCTTGTCTTGAAATCTACATCCATACTTGACCTTTAAAAGTATTCTTAAGACCTTAAAATAGGATTTCCATTTGCATTAAACACTTTAGGAAACCAAAAAGAACAAAACAACATAAACTATAAAACAACGAAGTAAGAAAAAGGTTAACTAAGCACATATGGTGCACCACACTTCATCAGTTTACGATACCCAGATTGATAATTTATGTAGAGCAATTTAAGACGTTAAATTGACTAGACAACTGCAGCTTGCGCTAGGTGGGTTGTTGATGAAAGGGCCAGTAGTTAGGGTTGTGTTGGTTGGTGCAGATAAATCTGAAACTGGGTCAGGCCCCATGAGGCCAACACTCATGCTAGTTCTCCTTAGCCAAGAAAGGGAATTCCCATTAATGAATGCAACTTGAAACCCTTGTCTTCCATGGCATATATTGAGATAAGGTTCTTCTTCAATCATGACACATATAAAACATCATGTATATGTATGATTTGACCATAGTTCAAATTAAAGGAAATAGATCCAAAACCCTTCATAGGATAGGTAGAATTGTCCCTAAGTATTATTTTCAAATCAAACTTGCTCTCAACTAGGTTTGAGAGGACTTCCCTATAGCCAATGAAATGTTTAGAAGCCCAACTAGCTATCAAAATAATTTGAAGGAGAGGAACTAGAAAGAGAATAAACAAGAAAGTACTCATAATGAGTTTCAGTTGCATTAATACCATACCTTCATTTTCTTTACCTCTTTTGAGGACGATGGCCTTATTCACAAGTAGTAGGAGCTCTGTTTCTTCTCCTATTCTTGGACATTGTATTTTTGTATCCACATTGTTGTTGTTAGACCTTGGAGCATTGTTATTTTCTAGATAATCTTGGGCATAATCGTCATTCTTATGGCAATTGTATCATTGAACTTGTGACATGTCCCTTCTAATTATTCTATTGGAGTTCTTGAATGTTGGAGTAGGATTTCTGGAATTAGAATGTCATCCTCTTTCTTTCCTCTTCTTGGCTTGAGTAGCAAATCAAGTGGGTTCTCCTTCTTCATGCTTTGAATTTTTCCTCTAGAGATTATCCTAGTCTCCTCCTGAGTGCACTTTCCCAATAGCTCATCAAATGAGCGAAACATGTTATTTTTGCTAATGGTTGTAATAAATGTCTCCCAAATCATAGGAATACCTCCAAGGGTGATCACCACTAGCTCTCTATCATATACAATCTCTCCGGCAGTCAGAAGTTGGTCCTTGAGTTGGGATATCCTCATGAAGTATGCTTGAATGTTCTCCCCCTTGTTCCTTTTGATGTCCTTGAGTTGATTCTTGAAAGAAATAATTTGGCTCAATTTGTTGAATTCATACATTCCAACCATCTTATCATACATTTCCATATACATCTTAAACTTCGAAACATAGGCGATTAAATGATCTCTCAAAGAATTAATAACACTTTTATTAACTTTGATCTCACCTTTCTTGTACTTGAACTTGACAATAGCAGAAGCATTTTCCAGAGGCTCAGGTACCTTGCCTTCAACATATTCCATGAGATCATTCTCTTCCAAAATAAAATCCATCCAATCCCTCCATGAAGCAATGTTTGATAAGTCATTCAGCTCCTCTTCAATATTGAAGTATGAGTTAGACATCTTGGCAAAGTCAAATAAACTTTAGCAGAAGCTAAGATCTCTCCATAAGGGTGATTGATCTTGTATCCTTAGGCTTTTCATCACCTTAGTTCTGATACCATGTTGATTTTTCAATGTTCTATGTTGTAACAATGAATTTTAACAATTTCTTCTTTCAGTAGCAATCACTTTTTGCAATTATTTTCAATCATCTAATAATAGTAAGAATTGTAGATATAACAGTAAACAATATGCACAATAGAAGTTAACCAAGATCAATGACACACAAATATTTAGGTCAAAGGCTAGGGAAAAACCCCACAAGGGGGAAAACCCAACCAAATTATTCTTTTATTAGATGCTCATCAAATGTTCAATAGAGATACATATTCCAAGTACATCCAACAACTAGTCAAAGATCAAAGCCTTGACCATCCAAGTTAACAATCCAATATCCAGTAAATAATGAGTCAAAAATTCAAATACAATCAAATGTCAACCCTAACCAATCAAATTCAATGGTCATATTATCACCAACGAATTCAATCAACCTAGTAATAAATGCAACCTCTTTTGCTCAATGAAACCTAGTCAAAATAGTCCAAGAATTATTCCCACAAATCAGTAAAAATCAAAAGTTTGACTTTCAGAAACCCTAGCCTCATATCTACAATCAAAGATGGTCAAATTGACTAGAAAATTTCAGTCTTATTCTCCCTAATTCGACCTTCTAGAACAGATCCAAAATTCGTTCAAACCAAGTCAAATCAGCCAAAGTCAATGCTAGTCAAAGATGCCAAAATAGAAATTCAACACAGTCAATGGAAATCTCCTCTCTCTCCTTTGCACATGTAAACTCAGACCGTGCAATTTCAAATCATAATGAAACAAATGAAGAAGGAATGGTGTGATGTGATGCCTTCAAGTGATGCTAAGCTTGGTCTATTTATATGTGGTCTAGGTGAATGAATTTCTTCTTTAGGCCGACTTGTACTTTTGAAGATGACTTGGACCCACATTAAAAATAATATTTTTCAATGTGAAAAAATTATTTTTTCCAAGTGTAAGTGGGTATCCTTAGGGTTTGTTGAGCTTCTCCAAGGAGGGAATTTCTCCCTCAACTGCCAATTTTCAACAAGGTGATAAAAAAAAAATTCTCTCTCTCAAGGAAGTCAAAGGAGGTAGTTTCATCTTTGGAAATAATGATACAAGAAGGATTATTGGAAAGGGCACTATTATTCTTGGTGATGGAAGGACTTTACATTTTCTATTTGTTGAAGTACTGAAGCACAATCCACAAAGTGTAGGTCAAATGGTTGATCAAGGGTATGATCTCACATTCAATTCCAAAGAATGTGAAATAAGAAAAGAAGGTTAAGGAAGATTAGTAGAAAATGCAATCAAGTCTCCAAATAATTTATATGTCCTCAATGAAATTAAAATAAATAAAACTCCTCCATGGGAGTAGTATCCCTAATAGATTATCAATAAAAGAGAATATAGCTTCAAGTGAAGTAAGAGGTGGTAGGCCACATTAAAACGATGGAAGTATTAGAAAGTAAGTTACAATGAAGGAATGGTAAGTTTGATAGATATAGACAAAAAATGATGTGTGAAGAAAGTGAAGTAAATGATGTATTTAAACAATGCATAAGTTCATGGGGAGCAACATATTTCCCTTGATATCAGGAAAGGGGGAGAACATATAGACATAAGGAGAGATAACAAATAGCAGGAGTAGTTGTAGTCACTAACAAAAGTTTTGAATAGAGGAAGAGTTGTAGAAACTAAATTTTCATATAGAAGAATATTTCATTGGGATAATCCCTTTGCCATTTATATCAAAGGGGGAAAAGTTGTAGGCAGGAGGAGAATTGCAAATAAGGGAAGTTTTATCATATTATTGTAGAATTGACTAAGGGTTTCCATCAATGAAAAAGGGGGAGATTGTTGAATTTTTTTTTTCATTAATATCAAAGATGGGGGGAGACTACATATGTCCAAGATAAATATTGGAAAATGAATATTGGTGGTAATATTTCTTTTGGACTTTTGATGCCCCAATTGGATACCCTATCTTTGATAACATGTTTACTGCAATTACTAGCTCAAATAGGATCATATGATATATGGTTGGAAATATTATTCTGAGAACCTTCCAATAGATATGGAACTCCCTATAATTCCATAAGAATGAGTATTAAATATTTTTTCAAGTTGACCCAACTAAAGTACAAACAATCCCCATTTGGATACCCTATCTATGAAGGTATTTTTCCTCCAATTATCTATCTCAAATGGGAGCATAGGATATATGGTTGTAAATCATATTCTAATACCTTTCCAACGATATCTGGAACTCCTTAAAAATCCATATGAATGAGGATAAATGAAGTATTTTGTTAAGATGACTTGACCAAAGTACAAGGATGCCAACGAAACTAGTTTTACAAGTCATTCACTTAAGTGAATGTCAAAAAAACTATAAATAAAGGGAATATGAGTTTATTTTAACATCAATTGATTGAATTACAATACCCCTTTAGTTTCCATTGGAAATTAACTTAATTGTCCATACTTCTCCTTTAACACGTGGAACTTACAAAACCAATTTCTTCCATGTTCTCCTCTCTTTTGGCCCCACCTAGAACATTGGTTAACATCCTCTCATGGAATTATATTAATATTTATGTTGACAAGAGGGTTTCATTCAACACTTTTATCCCTAGGGACATTACATGCATGCCTAAATATCTCATGGTCAAAATTTAGTGTATATTAATGGTCCATAAGCATATTCATAACTACAAGTTCATGGCACATCCACAATATAAAAAATTACCCTCAAAATATTTTATGTCTAATATCAGCATGATCTAATGATGGAGATCAAATTTGGGCCTAGAGGTGATGGGATATTAATGACATCATTTGCAATTGAAATATCCAATCACTGAGGATGGCCTAGATCTAATAGTGAAAATTAAATTCAATCTTATATGTGCTTGACCATGAATGAGGTAACTCAACTCTAATGTATCTAATGGTTTAGGATGATTGTGATCCAGTGGTCCATATTATATTTGGTCTTAGAGAGGTTCACCAATAATGAGGTAACTTAACTGTGAATGATTTAATGGCAGAGTTCAATCATGATCCAATGATCCAAATTAATTTTGGGCTTAAATATGCTCACCCAATAATTTCCTACCTTGAATCTAAAGAAAATAATAGTGGAAATTCATCCAATCTAACAAATTAGATTGAATTTGGGCTTAGATGTTCTTGATTGATAACAAGGCCCCTTCATTTCAAATTAACTTAATCATACCACTTTTCCTCCTCCATGCATTGAATTAATATACCACTTTCCATTTTCACATAATCATTGACGTCACTATTATGAAATTTCAATTTTTTATAATTTTTGCAAATCTCCCATTTTTTTCGAATTACATTAATAAATCTCATTTTATAGAAATTTATTTTTTCGTAAATTTTACAACATTTCCCTACAGTTAATGCACTACACCATTTTCAATCTTATAACTATCAATGTAACCTCTTATACTTGTCCACTTATCATTTTTGAGTCAATTCATCTCTTGAAGTTTGCCCAGATTTAGAGATTTTTTCCTAATTTTGCAACTTTATTTCATGGTTATTTCTACAATTTCATCTATATATATATATATATATATATATTATATATTATATATATATTATATATATATATATTATATATATATATATATATATATACCAGAGTTCCGATTATGTTATGATGAATTTACAAGTTGTGCCTTTATAACTTCAGTATTATTGATTTACACCACATCTTGACAAGTATTAGCCCTAGAATTTGTAAATCTAAATTTCCCTATTTCTTTGCCTTGAGGAATTTTATTAAACAATTTCCAAGAAACCTACAAATTTTCTTCTAAAAGAGAAGATATAGCCCATACAGCCTGAGTTTTATAACCTTCACTTTTATACCACTATGTAATGTACTGAGCCATTTAGGCTAAGGCACATTACTACCAACAACGTTGTCTCTAATACCATAAAATCAAATGCCTTTAACCTTGGTTGATATAGCTTCCAATAAGATAACTATTTATGCACAATAAGGCTCCAATATCAACCACAATACAAATTCTACTTTATAGTATGCCTTGGTCACCATAACTAGCATAATTCCTTCATTTATGTATACATGGTACCATAGTTCATCTATGTTAATGTATGCATGATTCACACTAACATTATATGAAACAAGAACATGGTAATAAGCCCCCAAGGGTGCATATCGATTGGAAATCATTATGATAAGAAGTGTTTGTGAAATTGAGGTTTGAGGTTCAAATCCCCTAATTTACGATGTGGTTCATGCATGGGATGTGCATTGAGGATGGTATCTCATCCTCAATCATCCTACACAACCCAAGGTAGTGCACCCCCTTCCTTTCATCCATAATCCCTTCAATTATGCCACTACCCTTATAGGGCTCCAACATATGTCGTTAAGGGATTCTTAGAACCCTATGGATCTAATTTCTAGCTATCCTTAGGATTCTCCACACACCCTCCAAGCCTCACACTGGGGAACATATCCCCACACTTATCCCTCCAAGGTTCCAACCTCCCCAAATGGTAACCAAGAAGAAGTGTGCACACACCCAGATCAAATTAGGAACCATAAGGTAATAGTATCACAAAGTCAAACCTACCTCAGAGTAGGTATAGTAATCATATTGGTCCCAATAGTAGAGCAGAATGATCTAGAATCATAGAAATTATTCTCAATCCTCACTTCTTTTATGCATGTGCCAAAAATGGCAAGTGCCACTCAAAGAAGTCACTTACCCACCTATTAGGAAGCTTGGGATAAAAGTATATGCATAATGACTTTAGGCTTCTAATTCAATATTTGGTTTAAACCTTTAGCCTAAGCCCCATCACCTAGTCCTTATCCCCCCCTTTTCCCACTCATAGAGGACTAACCCCCTATCTCCCTTGTCTAACTTTGTCTACAATAGTGGTGTATTTTTCTTAATATCATAATGTGATTACATGTTTTCATAGCTAGCCTGGTTGGCCTTTTAGTACATAGGTTCATTGGCCTAAAATCACACATGCACTCTAACCTGAAAACATATAAACATAAGCATTCACGCCCCAAAACTCCTATATACACATGGGCTCAAATTCCTAAAACATATTGGTTCACAAACATAATAAAATATGTACATATATACACAAGGGTCATCCTGGGAGTGCTACATATTACCAAACTAGTCATAGTTTATATAACCAACTAATTAACTTGAATTTCTGTCAAAATACTTAATGTCAAGTTCATATGTACATTCAATATACTAAAAAAATATGCTTTGTGGCCTTCATATGTATTTGCTTTAGATCCTTCATGAAATTGGATACCAAAAAACATAGCAAAGGAAATAACAAGGCTACTAAGGTCAATAAATAACATTGCTAGCAAGTTGCTTGCATATAGTAGCATTAACTTTTGACAAATCAAATTCCTTAGTCATCCTGTCTCCCAAATAAAACAAAGTAGAACAAGGCCTACAGTCTTCCATTTTATTTCTCTTTAAGAGAACCAAAACATAAATAAGCCAAGAAATGAAGATATTGTCATCCAATTTCATAACTCAGATGACAAGAAAGAAATCAGGGAAAAGTGTAGGGATCCATACTTACCTTAAAGTGTAGAAGCCTTGGTGAACCTTACTAATTTCTAAAATGCCAACCACAAAATATTTGGTAATATTTTCGTAAAAATACTCAAGTTTCTAATGACTTTATATCATTTCTAGAAAATTTTGATGACTCTAAGTTAGAGTAAAATATTTTTATCCTGTAAATTTGGCCAAATCATTTTTATAAAACAATGGAAATTGGCGAATCATTTTTGGTATAAACGATGGAAAATTTACCCATGGGTGAAATTTATCCCCTAAAACGTTTCCTAAAAGAAATGCAACAAATCTGAGGAATAATTTCAAATGTATCTTTCAATTTTAATTTTAGACTAAAAAATGAATAACCATTGTTTCTATTAATGATCAAATCATATATATAACCAAAATTAAGCTTACACTAAAACGTTCACATGTATCCAATGATGTTGTAAGTTGATTGACATTACTTATAACTACGTCAAAGAAAGAAACTATTAATTTTCTAGTATGCAATCACCTAGGTTCTTGTTTCAAACCATACAAGGACTTCCTTAGTCCACATGAAATTTTATCATCTTATAAAAAACCAAGTGGATACTCCATATAGTTCTCCTCAATAAGATCCCCATGTAATAAGGCACTTTTTACATCTATTTTATGTACCTACAAACCAGAAGTGGCAATAAGAGTAAGAACAATTTGAACATAATTCATCTTGTTTATTAGAGAAAATGTCTTTACTCAGCATCTTCCTATTGAGAAAAAAAAATTGCTACCAATTGAGTGTTATATATCTAAACAAAATCATTCAATTTAAACTTGGTCTTATATACCCATTTTTATTCATAAGGTCTCCACTGAATCAACCCATGTCATAGTGACTACATTCATAGGATATTAAGGAATACATCTAATCTTACTCAATATTGATAAAAGCCTCCGAAAATTCTTTTGTTGAACGCCCCTCCCAATACATCTTTGTAATAAAAATAACCCCTATTTTTATTGAACACCCATTATCCCAAAATATCTATAAACCCCCCTTACCCCAAATCCCAACATCCTCTAACACTGCACCCACCCCCTATCCCCTCCATAACTCCCAATATCCAAAAAATATTGACTCTATTTTTCACAATTTTAACACCCTCTTTGTGAATGAACATGCTAAGATATTAATCAATAAGGTGAATACCCCATGTTTTCATTTGACCATTTTTTTTTCTTAGGGATAGAGAACCAGTTCTAGAGTCTTTTTCTTCAACAAGGAATTAAATTCTTCAATCGTAGTCTTCGCCCATTTTAGACCTATGATGTGTAGTGGAATATGCCTCTAGATCGTATGTCTCTAGCACACACACCATGCATATAGCATTAACTTCATAGTTTTGTCTGAGTGCCTTCCTAGAATCAATGGAATCACCCACATCATTACCAATAGCATCAATGTTATTTGTTACTAAAGTAGGATAAGTGCTTTCCTTGACATGTATGTCCCTCTAATATATCCATTGTGAATAGACTCGATCATACTTTTATTTGTTTCAATATCAGGTATTCAAGTCATAGTGAATTCAACAATAGAAATATAACTAGAAGCTAAGATAGTTGATTCACAAATTAGAATAACTGACTAAAAAGCCTTGATCATTTTGAATATATTTCCACCTAAAACAAGGTTGATCAGAAGAGAAACATCTAAAATATTCTCATCAAAGATATCATCTAGTCCTCAAATCACTTCCTGTATAATTGGATCATATAGTTGATATGATTTTAACTCTTACTAATAATTAACCATGATTCAAGATTTATTTTTGGGATCCAACTTTTTCAACTTCTTATCTAGAATATGAGCCCAAGTTAGGAATCCAAGAGTTTTGAGGTGTCCAATCAACAATATTATTCCAGTCTATTTCTCAAGAAGAATGTCATTCCAAACTCCTTAGTCACAACCTTATTCAAAATGTAATTTGGGAAATAAATGGCTTCTACCCAAAAACCATTAAGAATTCCCTTTGCTTGAAGCAAACAACTAACCCTTTTAATGGAAATTTTGTTCTTCCTCTCAAAAATGCCATGTTGTTGAGGTGTGTAAGCTACATTTATTTTGCATGAGATGCCATCTCAAGATAGGTATCCTTCAAAGGAATTTTTGAAATGCTCAACTTCGTTATCATACCTCAAACATTTCACAATCAACCACATTACTCTTTAGCCATTACCCTAAACTCTTTGATTTTTTCAAATCTCACATTCTTTTTCTCCAACAAATAAATCCAAGTAACATGAAAAATTCATCAATAAATATGAGGAAATACCTTTCACCTACTAACAAATTATGGTTCATTATATAGAATTCACTAAACACAAGTTATAGTCATATAATTTCCCTCCAATAATTTACTTTCTCAAACTTTTCTTGGTGATGCTTACTAAGATCACATATATCTTGTATACAAACTTATAGAAGAACCACTTTAGCAGTCCATGAACAATATGGACACTAAGCATCAACGTCATGCTTATGAAGTTCAAATATCCTAATATCTCATGCCAATTTTTTCCTCTATAACCAATTCTGGAAATAAGTGAAAATAATCTATTTTCTTGCAACTTTCAACTCTTGAATTTTTATAGTCAATCCTTTGGGTCAAGAATACCCACAAAAATATCAAAAGTATGTTTAATAACTTTCACAACATATTGTTAGATACATGGTAGACACTAGTAATCATGCCGTTTTTTCAGTCAACCCTATCACACCAAAAATATTAAGTGGAAAACCATCTAATTATATTTCCTTCTTTAGCCTCACTCTAGAAAGAAAAGGGATATGCATACTTAACCATGTGATGTGAATAGTGAGATTCAACTATCCATTCCTTTGAGACTATGAGCATGTAATGCTCAAGAGAAACTAATGAAAAATGTATGATTACTCACATTTAGTAATTTGAGCATATTGTTGATGGATTGGTTATCTATTTTCTTTCATTTATCTCAATTTTATCCTTAGGTCGCAATCTTCTTCTTGCAAGCCTTGTCAAAGCGTCATGCCTTTTTGCAGTTATAACAAGTCTTCTTAATTTTACTTTCCTAGTTTGATGTTGACTATCAACTGTGTTATCTCTTCTTTCAATCTAATCTTCAAAATTTTTATCATGGTCTCCACCATGGCCTCCTTCTTGATCCCATGTTAACCTCTTTCTTTGTAATTCTTATAGTGTTTTCCCTTCACGAAATGTTTCTATTTCTTATTACTCAGCTTTCCTTCATTAAAAAAATATCATGTACCCTAATCAACAAAGAGGGAAAGGAATAAAAGGTTTAATTATTACCATCTTCTTTCTTTTAAACCCAAATCACCCAAAATATGGAATGAACATATAATGTTTTCATATTCATCAAGATTAATTCTATCAATAGTCCTTCCTTCTTCTAGAAATTTAATTAATATAGTCTCCTAACTTTGACTATGAGAGATCAACTCTTTCTTAGGTTGTGTCACTTAACTTTCACCAATTTTATTGAAAAAAAAAATTAGATTATTCTAAAATTCATTTAAGTAATCACTTCCATTGGTATGACATTGAATCTACATTGAGATATAGATCAACATAACACCTACAACTTCAATTGTATCTTTCTTCCATGTGACCACAAACTTCTCACATTCATTTTTATAATGAGGAACAATGGTCTTTGTGCACTACCATATTTCTTTTCTCTTCAACATTGCAATCCCCATGGCTTATGCCCACATGTCATAGTTATTTCCATCGAGAACCATAACCATAACCACCTACTTAGAACTATTATAACTTCTTTCAAAAAAATGGTACAAGTTAAATCTTTCCAATTATCAACTTCCTAAGAGTGCAAATACCATCCATAGTATTCTTATAATGCGATAACGTCCAAATTTATTACAACTAAAACCATGCTAGGATATTCAAAACCTACAGCTTTGATAACGTGTTATAATTCTTAGTTGTATTGCAAAATTAATAGTAATAGATCCAAAGAAAATTAGTGGTGTTTAGAAACATTGTTGGTATCCTAGCATGGTTTTCTATACAAATTTGAATCTACAATTTTATATTTACTAATAAATATTTATTACATATAGATGAGCACTTAAACTTTTTATTATTAAATATTATTCTCTTAACTCTATATGGATTAGCATTTAATATTCCTATTATTAATAGATGAGAATATAAACTATTTATTGTTATTTTAAATCTGAAGTTATTAACTCTATATTAAGCTAAGTTATTTAGAATAATTAACATAGTGTGATGTGGTGCTTTTTCTTGTTTGATTTTTTCCCTTATCCAATCTTTTTTGAATTCCAACTTCCCCATCATGATAATCCTAATGAAGCAAACTCCACACATTTTTCAATTGAATTAAATTTAATGATCTTATCTAAACTTAATTTATATTTCAAATATTAAATGATATCATACGAATAGTTCTAACGCTTGTGAGGTAACTTAAAATAAGTTTTCATGGTAATTTTTATATCTAACATAGGACTTTTTATTCTTTCACTTACGACTAATTCATTATGTATGTAGTCAAAATAGGAGTTTTGATTTTCACTATTTAACGTAGTATATTTTATTCTTCTACTTAGAACTCATTCATTCTATGTGGGAAACATAGGAGTCTTAATTTTGATAGTGAAAAAAGGTGTTTGGATTATTTAATTAATGTCTAAATCAATTGTCAAAGTTACATAACTATGCACTAAACATTGGTTCCCTATCATATCTATGTTGTAATGTTACAATATAAACCTTGTTTCATATAGAATTATATAAGGAATGAAACTGGCAAAGTACTTCAACCTTAGCATGTATTTTTGATTTGATTATGACATAGAGTGAAAAAATAATATGCCTTGGAGGTAGGTTTACATGTCGTATATTCATTCATTTATCTCATGTTCTAAGTCCAATCTCACCTTAGTATTTGAGTTGAATGGTTTCATTGAATAGGAGGCCACATTGTAGAAAATATGTGTAGGTAGGTTCACTCGATAATGCAATATAAATCAAAGCATAATACTATAACCTACTTCTAATATCAATTTGAGGAAGCTTAAAGATCGAGCTGAACAATATAACCAGAACAAGAAGAACCAATGGCACAATACACATGAAAATACTTTGGGGAAATCCTCGGCTAAAAACCCCACACTATTGTATTATCATACATGGTGGAAATACATAGGAATTATACAAAACCTTAGCTCTAACAACTAGCCAGCTCTCAGTACAACCCTCACAAATACTCACAGGTAATCTTGGCTTCTCTCTAGCCTTCCTCTCTGCCCTCCAAGCTCCTATTTCCTTGTGTTGTTCCTTATGGATGATTTTCCTTTTACCAAGTGGAAGACCTCCTCCAAAACTACGCAATCCTCCAAGGATTAATCCTTGACTGCATGCATGAGTTTTATCCATGAGAAAACATATGCAACTGATAGTACATTGTACTTGTACATTAATCTCAACTGGGTCTTTCTCAGAATAGACATGCATAAATTTTTGATGAGGGAATCTTCATTTAACTGGAGTAGCACTAGTTGAGTGCATTAATGCATCAACTGACTGTTAACTCACTATTAGTTCCTCAAACTATTTGGAACTAATTTAACTATAATTAACTCAATAAATTGAGTTAACTAATTACAACTCAAATATAACTCAATCTTATCTCCTTAATTTAAGGGATAACTCTTGCATGACTTCAGAAAGACTTCTAACTTGAATTTCTCCAACTAATTAATTTATAAATAATTAATTAATTATTTCCAAGTAGCTCTTAGGACCAAATTCGATTTTAATTCACAATTTAATTCAAGGACAAATTAAATTGGAATATTCTTGTTGCCATATTTCAACACTCCCTCTCAAGAAGAAATGGATTATCTGCCACCCCGATCCTATCTGTATGGAACTCGAATTTACACTTTGACAATGCCTTTGTCAAAAAGTCAACATCTTGCTCCTCTGTCGAAATATACTGCAGCAACATGATCCTCCTCGCTACATAGTCTCTAAGATGATGATACCAGATGTTGATGTGCTTGGACCTATCATGAAATACTAGATTCTCAGAGAGTTTGATACAAATCTTATTATCACAATGGATCATAGTTGGATCCATCCTCTGATCAAACAAACCAACTAGGATTTTCCGCATCTAGATGGCCTCACATGCTGCCTGACTTGCAGTCATGTATTCTACCTCTGCCGAGATGAGTGCAATTGACCTCTATTTCCTGCTTTACCAAGAAACTGTCACTGACCCAAGGTTGAAAAATCCATCCTGATGTTCTCTTCCGATCTGATGGACTCCCTGCCTAATTTGCATCAGTGAAGCCCTGTAGCTTCACTCCCTCTATCCATCAGTACCATAATCCATACTGAAATGTTCCTCTGAGGTATCTCAATACATGCTTTGTCACCTTCCAAAACATATCGGTAGGCTGAACCATCTCTTGACTCAGCTAGTTCACCGCATAGCACAAATCTGGTCATGTGTTCACTAAGTACATTAGTGAACCCACAAGTTTCCTATACACAATAGCCTCTACCACTTCTCTTGAAGTAGAAACCTTCGTCCTCCAGTTACCTGCTAGAGGAGTCTGCATGGGCTTACACTTCTCCATGTGGAATCTCTTGAGTATCTCGTTGGCATATTTGCCTTAAGACACAAACAACTCCCCATCCTTTTTCCACACTTCCATGCTAAGGAAGTAATGCATGAGACCCATGCCTTTCATCTCAAATTCTCGTGCAAGGTCCTCCTTGCAAGACACGATCAACTGATCATCACCAGTCAATATGAGATCATCAACATAAAGTACGATGATCAACAACTTACCTTTCACCATGATGTGGTACAGGTTCACATCCGCTTCACTCTTTGTGAAGCCCAACTCGGTGAAGTAGTTGTCTATCCTGGTGTACCAAGCACAAGGTGCTTGCTTCAGCCCGTACAATGCTCTCTTGATTCGGCACACATGCGACTCATAATCAAAGGTCTCAAAACCTTCCAGCTGTACACCTCTTCCTCAATCTGGCTATTGAGGAATGCAGTCTTCACATCCATCTAATGGATCTCCCAACCCATTTGTGCTGATAGTGCCAACATAGATCTGATAGATGAGTACCATGTGACAGGAGAAAAAGTTTCATGATAGTCAATCCCCTTGACCTGTGAAAAGCCACGGGCAACAAATCTTGCCTTATGCTTCACCACACTACCATCAGTAGCTTGCTTTACCTTGTAAAGCCAACGGGAACTCACAACTGACTTGTTCTCCCGTCTTGGAACCATGTCCCAAACATTGTTACGAACTATGGAGTCATACTCCTCTATCATAGCATCAACCCAAATCAACTTCTACACAACTTCCTCAAGGGAAGATGGCTCGGTCTCAACACATTCCCCAACAAAGGCCATGTATCCAGTGTACCTCTCAGGTGACCTCCTCTGTCTACGCTGAGAAGATGGTGCTCCCATATTCTCTCTTGCATTCTCCAACAATCTGTCAGCTTCTTTTGTGTGCTTCCATCCATCTCTAGAAGACTCTACTTGAGTGGATGTCTCCACTCCTGGAACCTCTGCATGTGGCTACTCCACATTAATCCGAGGCTCCTCCTCCTTAAGAACCAACAGTTCCTCCACAGCCTGTAGTTGGAGCTCCCTCTCAAGGGAAACTCACATGGCCTTTTGCTCATCAAACTTGATATCTCTACGAACCACTATCCTCCGACTAGTAGGCAAGTAAACCTGATATTGTGAGGTGTATCAGTGTATATCCCCAAATCTGTTTTCGGCTCAAGCTTCTTCCATGCATCCTTTGTCACATGAAAATATACTGATGAGCCAAAGATCCTGAAATGACCCACATCTGGTCTCTTACTGGAGAAAGCTTCCTCTTGTGTCTTCATACCAAGTACATGATGCGAGATTCTATTCTACAAATAGACCGCTACGTTGCATGCCTTAGCCCACAAGTGAAGTGGTCGGCCTTGGTCATGCAACATTTCCCGTGCTACCCCTACAATAGTTTTGTTCTTCCTCTCGGTCACCCCATTCTGCTGTGGATTATGAGGTGCCGTCAACTCTCATTTAATTCCTTCCGCTGCACAAAAGTCTTTAAACTCTTGAGAGACATATTCTCCACCATTGTCACTTCTCAAGGCCTTGATCTTCTTCCCTGACTCCTTCTTGACCAAAGCTTTGAACTCACAAAACTTTTTGAACGTTTGGTCCCTCTTCTGCATGAAATAAATCCATCATTTACGAGAATATTCATCAATAAAAATCACATAATACCTTTGCTTCGTTGTGGACGCCATCGAGAATAGTCCACACAAATGAGTATGAACTCGCTCTAAGATAGCCTTTGCTCGACTATATTGATCATGAAAGGAAGACTTGGTGTAATTTCCCAAGGTACAACCTTTGCATGTGTCAACTTGCTCAAGTTTACCTTTGGAAAGTCCTATAGATATCTATTGCATTATCTTCAAAGCCCCATGATGCAAATGGCCCAACTGCCTGTGCCACAACTCACCAATGTCTTGGCTTTGCACCAATTCTGCTTTCGTACTCAATGGTGCACAACCATCTACCTCTAGTTTATAGAGATTCTTCACCCAAATCCCTATCCTCTTGGTCTGACCCGTGGCTATGTTTCTTAGGAACACCTTTCCTTTACTAAAGACAACATCGTAGCCTTTTTCCTCCAACATTGTCACTGATACCAAGCTCTTCTTCAGTCCAATCACATACACCACATCTGTCAAGGTGAGAGGAGATCCATGCTTCCTATGAAAAGCAACCGTGCCCACTCCTAAAGCGCTATACCGTCTATCATCACCCATCTCTATGCGCATCTTGAGGTCTTTCTCCTCAAAGGCACTAAATAATTTTTTATCACCGGTCATGTGGAATGAGGTTCCATTATCAAGATACCAGACATAACCCATCATTGATGACACCATGCATGTGATGAGGGTAAAGTCCATTTCGAACTGAGAGGCTAATGCCTCACCTTTTGATCTTTCCAAGGATCCCTTCTTGGACTTCTTCGATGGGAAATTAGTCGCATAATGTCCCATATTATGACAATTAAAGCATCTTACTTTAGACATGTCACCCTTCTTCCCTCCATGAGAAGAATTCGATTTGAAATGGGAAGCCTTCCCCTTCCCTTTCCTTGCCCTACTTGCTAAGGCCATATTTTCTTCATCGTCATTCTTGGATGAAGAACCATCTCGTGTGCTCCTCCTGATCTCCTCGTGCATAAGATCCGACCACAGTCGTTCCCAATATAGTAATTTCTCCCTTCCATTCACAAAGTCCTAGTAGCTATTCCAACTCTTTGGAAGGCCAAGGAGAGCGAGGCTCACCATATCATCATTGGCAGTAGTTATTCCCACACTGCCAAGCTCATCTCTGCACGTGGTGAGCTTGTTTAAATATGTGGAAATAGTATCGTCCTTCTCCATCTTGATTCTTAGAAGCTTATCCTTGAGCGCCAATTTCCTCTGATCACCACTATTCTGGTCAAGGTCCTTCAGTGTCTTCCACATTAAAAATGGAGTATCCTTCCCATGGAGACTTGAGACAATATGGTCTCGAACTTCCTCAAGGATGATCCATCTCGCCTGCAACACACACTTCTTCCACTCAGCGAACTCTTGTGCATTAGTTGAAGTTGGCTTTGGGATTTCTTGATCAATGAATTCCTTCACGCCATTGTCTTCTAATACAACCTCCATTCTATCTTTCCATGCTATGTAATTTGAGTTGCCTTCCAAGGCATACTCAAGTCTCAAGCCATAGAACGCCATTGTCCAACCTTGAAGTATGATATGAATTTGATTTGCACCTACAACCCCGAACTTCAAACTTCAAATTCTCTTCTCAGTATACTATTCACAGCTTTGATACCATGTAGAAATTTCTACAAATCCAACTCTGATACCATGTAGAAAATCTATGTAGGTAGGTTAACCCAATAATGCAATATATATCAAAGCAGAATACTATAACCTACTTCTACTATCAATTTGCAAAAGCTTAAAGATCAAGCTGAATAATATAACTAGAAGAAGAAGAACCAATGGCACAATACGCTTGAAAATACTTTGGGGAAAGCCTCAACTAAAAACCCCACATTATTTTATTATCATACATGGTGGAAATACATAGGAATTATACAAAGCATTAGCTCTCATAGCTAGCCAACTATCAGTACAATCTTCACAGATTCTCACAGGTAATCTTGGATTCTCTCCATCCTTCCTCTCTGCCCTCCAAGCTCCTATTTCCTTGCGATGTTCCTTGTGGATGATTTTACTTTTAACAAGTGGAAGAGCTCCTCCAAAACTACGCAATCCTCCAAGGATTAATCCTTGACTGCATGCATGAATTTTATCCATGAGAAAACACATGCAACTGATAGTACAATGTCCTTGAACATTAATCTAAACTGGGTCTTTCTCAGAATATACATGCATGAGTTTCTGATGAGGGAATCTTCAGTTAACTGGAGTAGCACTAGTTGAGTGCATTAATGCATCAACTGACTGTTAACTCACTATTAGTTCCTCAAACTATTTGGAACTAATTTAACTGGACTTAACTCAATAAAATGAGTTAACTAATTACAACTCAAATATAACTCAATCTTATCTCCTTAAGGGATAACTCTTGCATGACTTCAGAAAGACTTCTAACTTGAATTTCTCCAACTAATTGATTTAGAAATAATTAATTAATTATTTCCAAGTAGCTCTTAAGGCTAAATTCGATTTTAATTCACAATTTAATTCAAGGACAAATTAAATTGGAATATTCTTATTTCCATATTTCAACACACATATGCTCCAAACACCCTACATGTTGACATGCATTGAATGAGAGGAAGTGTGCATTATGGTTGGCTTCATAAAGGTAAATTGCAATCATCAATCTAATCAATGGTGGTAAGAATATGACATGCAAACCTCTAGTTAAGAAAAAATTGGCTACTCCCTTGGCTAATGGATGAATTCATGGCCTTTTTCTATTTTTTTGTTCCCTCTCCAACCTTATTGGCATGTAACTACCTTTTAATTTTGTCCTGAAACCATCTCTTGGATTTAAAAGGAGCTCCTTCAAGCTCCTTCAATTGTTGTATACTTCATTGTATTGGGAACTTAGTGTTTATCTATTATGTTTCTTCTATTTGGAAAGGTTATGGCTCAAAGTAATCTATCTTGTGGAGTTTCAAGAATCTAAGCTTCACCATTGTGAATGTTTATTCGTATGAACAATTTATTGAAATGAATTCATTTATAGGCGTTGCTTGCTTGAGAACTTCATTTCGGTTAAATGGAAAAATGTGCACACGGGTTATTTCCTATGATTCCCTGAACTAACATGTTGGGACTATGGCCCTTTGAGCTTGTCTACATATATTAGCTTCTTTATTGAATGAAAAAACTCATTATATTCCTTACCTAATTTTTCCCCTCAACCTTACATGCATTCAATGGTTATTATCAATTCCTATTTGGTTTTTGGTGTCCTCAAAGAAACATTATATTTATATAGTCATAACAGCTAGTGGTTTTGCATTCATTGGGAAACACATCACATATTTTTTTAATGCAAATTGTGGATGCTAAATGAGATTTTGATTGTAACTATTTTTGTTGGAATAGATTTGGGGAAGTAGATTAATTTATTGCTTACGTTAGGTTGATGATAGTTTAAAACTATATTTTATCTTTGATAATATCTCCAATGATTAATAAATTCATCTTTTCTTTAATTATAAGCTTTGTTTGGGTTTGATTTCATATCCATTATGTATTACTTCATGTCCAAATTCACTAAGTAATGCTTATATTTTTTTTAATAGATGTATGTGTTAAAATATGCATTATGTCCAGTAAGCTTTGTTGAATGGATGAGGTCTAATAATGATCCTAATATACTATTTTATTACTATGAATTTTATGAGAAAAACAAAGTCACATAACCTTGAGTTTATATCACCAATGAGTATTACAATGCATTAAAATTTAAGTTACTTTCTTTTTTAATAATCACTTTTATATTATAAGAAACAATTCAACTTTGAGAATAGTACATAGTAATGGAAATAGTTTTAACTCAATTTTAATCTTAATTCAAATTTAAATTTGTTTATAGTTTTTTAAGCATGTTTATTGAATTTAATGATGTGATAAGTTAAAGACTTCAAAATATGAACAAGGTTACATGGACAAGTGTACATTATAAACCGCATAGGTTCACTTTGAAAAGGGACTAATTAGGCTTTCCTTCATTAAAAATAGATAACCCTTTAGTTACGGCCTAGATGTCATAATCTAGGTTTATGAAGCGAAAGTAAGGGTGCAATGCAAAATGAAATTAATGTGACAACTAGTCTAGTCTGAATTAGGAGCATTTAGAACTAATTGTCATGAAAGAAAGGGTGAAATATAAATAATATGGAGAATAATATACCAATTACAACCTACACAAAACCCCAAAGAAACTCTAAGAAACCAAGGATAGCATGTGAACCACAATTGATAACCTCCTTCATAATGATTTCTTAGCATTCCATAAGATAAGCACAAGCATTACAAGAACAAGAAAAATCTACAAAATGCAACATCTAATTCTACAAACTTCAAGAAAACTATGAAAGGTGGGACTATGTTTCAAGATTTTAAGAATACAAACCAACAACATCTCTTATTAACTGTAAATAGTGTGTTAATTTTCTAACCCTAGCCATTAGCGATTTATTACCTAGAAAATCACTTAGGTAAATTTATTAGTTGTGGACTTATTGAATAAAAATATTGTTGGAATTTTAATAGGCAAAAAAAAGGTAAATAGTGGAACCAATCTCAAACCCATGCAAAAACATAAATTCCACCCTTCAAATATGTTGTTCTTCAATAAATCATCTTCAACATATAAAGGTTTCCCAATTGGGGAAATAAATTCCCACCAAGGAAAATTACAAAACAAAACCTACAACTTTTATGTTGATAAAACCCTCAAAACATGTCCTTTGATCTTGTTGGTTGTTGGATCTTTCTCCCTTGTTTCCCCTTGTTCCCTTCCTTTAGACTTTGTGCACTTGGATATACGTCCTTATCCACCCAATCACTAAGATCTCATTATCTCATTACCTTAAGCTGGCTTGATTTGTCTTCTCCCTTACCCTAGCCTTCCTTTTATAAGTTTGAGTTATATATTGAATCCATAATAGTAATCTCCAAAGTTATTAATGATCAATACTAGATCTCAACTTTACTTGAGATCAACAATTGAGATTCACCTATTTCACTAAAGCAAATAACCTTTGCATTTCATTATATTAACTACTTTTTTGTTATAAAATGAAATTAATTTAATAATCCCTTTAATTAAAGTAATTTGTGAGTTTAAAGGTCCTTTATATGGGTGATGCATGTATAAACACTTATACCTATGCACAAGTACTTGTCTGATGCTACAAAAAACTCTCTTAGCAATGAATGTACTTCCTAAAGAGCCACTTAGAACTAGTTTTCCCTATGATCCTTGCACAATGTCTCATGCATCATCCTTCACCATGGATTTCCTCCAAACCTATCAACATGATGCCTCTTCAATGATGCTACTCATTAGTTCCATGTATTTTGAAAACTTTTTTAGAGGCTTTCTCTCCCTGAATGTGCTCCCAGGAGCCTTCACATGATATGAAGCATCCCTCAATGTCTTCTCAAACCACCTAGTTCTCATGAGATATTTGGAAGGAGCTACTAACTCCTTATCGCATAAGGGTTGAATCTTCTAACTGGAAGTCTCCAAACATTTTCCTCCCTTTGGAGCCTTCTACTCCTCATCCTCTGTCACTACTGGTGGCAACTCATGAGACTTTATAGATGCCAATTTCTCCTAAAACTTAGCATCTATGCTCACAATTGTGTTCCTCTATGTTGGTACTAAATATCCTCTAACATTTTGAGGTCTAGTTATATCCAAAAAATATTTTATTATATCCTTAAGGCTCCAACTTCATTCTCCTTTCAAAGGGAACATGGATGTGTATGGAATCTTCCTAAAAAATTATTGTTCCCCAATATCCTATGTTTTTCACATGTACTACAATGTTACATGCCTTTGCACAAAGAAATGTAGACGAGTCTTGGTCATGTAGCATAACCATGGAAGAATTTATGATGGATCAATTATCTCTCTATAACTCCATTTTGTTGAGAGTTGTACAAGATTGTCATCTCCCTCTTGATCTTGCCTCCTTATAAAAATCCTTGGATTCAGTCAGGTATACTCACCCCCATTGTCTCAAGACCTTAATCCTCTTCTCTATTTGGTTCTCCACCCGAGCCTTGAACTCTCATAATTGACTGAAGACCTCATCCTTGATATTAATGAAGAAGATCCAAGTTTTCCTTGAATATTCAAAAATTAACATGACATATTATAGTGCTCCCTACACTAATGCCACTAACATTGGTCCACACAAATATGAGTGAATGAGATCCAAGATACCCTTAGACCTACTCTCGTTTCTTGGAAAAGAAGCCTTAACATTCTTGAAATTTCACACCCTATGAACATTCCCTACTAATTAATACTGAAGTCTAGGAGACTAGTAGCAATATCCCTCAGGATCAAAAAGAACTGATAGTGCAAGCATCCCAACCTCTTGTGCCACAACTTGCACAAGTTGTTACTATCATGGGCCAAATATTAAATAGGTTTTCCCTTCAACTTGTATAATTTTCCCTTTCTAACCTAGATGGAAATTGTTGTGTTTATGCTAGAATCCTCTCGATGAATGAGAATCTACCCATTCCTAAACATGTCCTCATATCCTTTGTCTTCCATCACTAAGATTGAGAGAAACTTCTTATTTATTCCATGTACATATAGCATGACCTTAGATTCCAATGTTACTTCTGACTTGAGCTAGAACTTAATGGTTCCCTTTCCCTTCACTACATACTTGGCATCGTCACTAATATCCACATGAACCCTTACAACTGAATAACTCATGTGCCTTTATAATATGGCATGAGGCACCATTGTCCAAATAGAATCACTCTTTATGATGGTGCTGATATAAAGACAAGAGACTAATTATAATTCCTTCTCAAACTTCATTGAAAACGCATCTAGATAAACCCCTATTGATGATGTTGTCTGCCATGAATTTTCCTTCCCCTTATTCTCCATGCACTATGATTCATAATACCCATTATTTTGGTAAATGAAACACTTAATCTTTCTCAAGTGTTTCTTCTTCCCCATGTGAGAGGTTTCCCCCTCATTTTTACCCTTAGAACCCTTCCCTTTTCCCTTCTTGACTAACTAACCAAACCTAGGTTCTCCTCTCCATCTTCCTACATGTTGAATGTAGGTTCCACCTAAGCTTCTTCTTGGATGTAATCATCCCAAAGCTTCTACCAATTGGGAAGTTTCTCACGAGAGCAGACTCCTTTGACAAAGGGTTCCCATGCTTAGGTGAAACCATTCAATGCCACATTGATGAGTTCTATGTCCTCCATTTTCTCCCTAATGGTCACAAGTTTAACATATATATGTGATCCTCATGAAGTAGTTGGTATCATTATCATAACTTGACATCTAAATGGATCTAAGTTTATTCATCAATATCATCTTCTTATTCATGATGTCACTCTAGAACAAGTCCACTAGAGCCTTGAACATTTCTTTGGTTGATTGTTTCTCTACCAAGAGAAGGATTAAATGATCCTTTATGACATCCATGATCACTCTCTTGGATCTAACGTCCTTATTTTCATGCATTAGGGTAATTTTGAGGTCTAAAATGGGCCTCCTAAGAAAAATGTACAACCAAAATAAACTTTATAAGAACCAATAGGATTCAAGATGTTGATGTCAACCATAGGGGATGATTCACCATTTTTGGAGTAAAAAAGTAAAAAGATTAAAAAATAATAAAATAATAAAACTACTTTTTCAACACGTATTTTCAACTTATCTCCCTATGGGTTTACTCAAATTTCGAGCAACAACATTCGTTGGATGCATAATTTAATTTCTCATCCAAGGAGTACCCATGTTATATACTTTTGATGGAACCTGCTACACGAACAATGAGAAATACATGAAAAAACGTGATTGCAATCACATTTTTCATCTATTTCTCATTGTTTGTGTAGTAGTCCATCAAAAGTATGAAACATGGGTACTCCTTGGATGAGGAATCAAATGTTGCATCCAACGAGTGTTATCGCTCGAAATTTGAGTAAAACCATAGGGAGATAAATCTAAAATATGAGTTGAAAAAATAGTTTTTTATTTTTTCCCTCTAAAATTTGATGATGTAATCTAAACTTATTTACTTATTTCCACTATTATTTTATAATTTCCTTAGGAGGCCCATTTTAGACCTCGAAACTCCTCTAATGATCCATATTGAGTGTTACATATGTTGTAACAAGAACAATATTCTCTCTAATCTCCCATAGGTTGTGCACCTTTAAAAGAAAGGTTTCCCTCTCCTTCTAAGATAGGAAGTTAGATGCACCATCTAACCGATCTTAAAATATAAGATTACTTGTTTCCATTCCCATATCTAATAAAAATATTTCATGTGCTAAGTCCTTCTAGCACCCAGAAGAATAAAAGCATTGTTACAATATAGATTTACTAAGATATCCTTGTACATTTGATAGATCTACTACAAATATCTATGGATCTATGTTTTGGTACTTTAAAACACCAAAAAAGAAAATTATGCCAAAACCTTGACTAGTATAGCCTCCTTCTTTCCATCTAAAGAATTACCTCCACCAAATAATCCTTAGGTGATCTATGCAAAATGTAGAAATTGGCCTCATCTAATAGTGCACACTCCAATCCCATGTTAATATTTTGATCTGACCACTGAATATTTGTTACGTAACAAATAACTTTTTGTAAATGTATTTACTAAATAAAATAGTTGCTGGAATTTTAAGAGGTAAATAAAATATAAATGCAGAAGCCTAAAAACAACCAATCTCAAATATACTCACACAAATGAATTATGCCCCTCAAATTGGTTGTTCCAATAATAAATTATCTTCAAAATACAAGGGCTTTACCAACTAGGAAAATGAATTCCCACCAAGGAAAATTTCAAACAGCAAAATCTAAAATTATCTATATGATCAAACTTTCAAAACCTATCCTTTCGATCTTATTGGTTGCTAGATCCTTCTCCCTTGTTGTCCCTCATTCTCTTCCTCTAGACTATCCACACTTAGATGAATGTCCTTCTCCACCCAATAATTGAGATCTTGTTGTCTCATTGTCTTGTGCTTACTTGATGTGTATTATCCCTCACCATAGCCTTCCTTTTATAAATTTGAGTTATTGACCAAATCCACAACCCTAATATCCAAAGTGATTGATGGTTGAGATTAGATCTCAACTTTACTTCAAATCTATGGTTGATATTCATATAATTCATGAATGAAAATAACCTTTTTATTTCATTATATTAACTCGTGTTTTATTATAAAAGGAAATTACAAATTGATTCCTTTAATTAAAGTAATTTGTTGAGGTTAAAGGTTTTTTAAATAAATTCCATATTTATAGACACTTAGACCTATGTAGAAGTACATATCTGATGCTACTATCATCAACATATATCTTACAATGCCAAAAGAGAACATATCACATGATAAAAATGCCTCTAGTTTTAACATTTTCCAACTACTCTCAACCTTCTAGTTCCAAGGCCTTGGCCTAGTTCCTAGACTATTTGGTTCTCTTGTCCCAATTGGTTTTCCAATGTTACATAGTTCTACCTTTGACCTGAATTTGATATTAAGGATTATTCTTTAACAAAAATATTCACTATTATACAATTTCCCTCAATTCATGCAAAACTTTCAACCAACAATTATATATATCATTTCTAATTATTTCCTTTACACCATCAATTTGGATTTGAGTTTATTTATGGTATGTAAAAATAAATTCATCTCAATTTATTAAGGTTTTGATGTACGATTCCTCTTGTAAGTGATCCTACAACTTTTGGAGAGAATGCTTTCTTATATGGATTATTAAACCATATCACAATTTTGTTAAAATGGCTTGATATGGAATTGATCCTGTTATTTTCAATCTCTGCTTCCTATCACCAATGATCAAATTTGCTTTTACATAGCTATTTTTAGGGTTTCTCGTCAAATTTTTAGTTTCAAAATTTTTTTCAATAAAAATTTGATCACCGGTTATGAAGGTTAGTCTCCACTATTCCTTTCAGTCTCATGGTCAAAGACACTATTTTGGTCAAGACATATCATCATTATTAGAGTACCATGCTCATTTTTGTTCATAATCCACCAAATAAATCATCAGTAAGTCATCATTAGGTCACCACTAGGTCACTAGGTGTAATTTTGGAAAATTAGTCTTTTTACCATTTAAATTCATGTTAGAAGGAATAGTGGAAGTTAGTTTGGTAACTAAGGTTTGAAATTTATGTTTTTATTTCATTCTCTCAGATTAAATATCTTCATAAATTCATAAAAATTAAAGTGTCAAGTCCAAATGTAAATGGTTGGTGGATCCACTATTATTGTATAAAGGGAAATCAATTTTCTCCATCCATAAAAGCTCACTACTCACTATTTTTCATTCTTACCTTGCCCATTGTTGCATCCAACACTCCATATCATTCCATTAAGGTGACTATTCCATGCCAATAAGGGTTACTTGCATCCAAAACTGATTTCTGGAAACTATGTTATGCAAATGACCCTGTCTCTCCTACACATAACTAGGTTGCAGCTCCATCGTTTCTCCAAGAGTGTGTGCCATCTACAACTACTTTCTCAATCATGGTGACATTCCTCTATAGTTGAAATAGTTTTTTTTTTATCCTAGGGTTCAAACTCCTTTTATTTCCATTATATATGCTCATTTATCTCATCTCTACTTCTTAGGGTTTTGAAACTAGTTAGCAAAGTTTTCGCCTTTATCTTGTCAAAATTGCTACTAAAACTCATACCTATATGCTTCCACACCACCATCTATCCTAAATACACTCACCCAAACACCTCCCATCAAAGCCACTCCCAAATTTCATCAATTTTACCTAAACCCTAGACAAACTGCACTCTTTTTTACCATAGGACTAAGTTTTCTTGTTTTGAAAACCTTCCATTCACCCAAATCCAGTGATTCTAGTTTCCCTATATTCCTAAAATCCCCCAATATTCCCCCAAATTTTCTTATAATTTTCTCACATCCCTGTCCCCCTCATTTTCCCCAAACTCCCTCATAGCTCTTGAAAATCCCCTGTTTTCCCACAGTCAAAACCCTAATTACTATCCTAAGAGCTAAGTGTTGAGATGGAGTCTAAAACCTCATATAAGAGGAGGCATAAGGGAGGTCATATAATCAATTATTAGGCCATTTCAGCTCATAAACATCATTTCTCCATAATTTTTCAAGAAGTCATTCCAAGGGACAAATCATTTTGTAGGAATTTACAGGGTAAGTTCCTCAGACAGAACACCAAAAGGACACCGCTCACAAAAAGATCACAGATCAATACACCAGTATTTTGATGTGGTTAAAACCCTCAAAGAGGGAAACAGTCCACGGCCTGAGCCAACGCAGCCACTTCAGGCAATTTATT